>BMAV01020026.1:82715-340191 GCA_019973955.1 Trichonephila inaurata madagascariensis
GTTAACAGGACTTTGACAAATTTATCCTGCATTACCCAACGGAATTAGTTTATTCGAGATATATATATATATATATATAATCTAGTATGAAGAGGCCACATTCAATAACTCTCAACTATTTAAGCTGAAGCTGAAATAGTATACTACTTAGTAAAATTATTGCTTTGTTTCAATATTCACTTCTGGTTTTATTTTCGAAGATGTATGTCTGAAATAGCTCAATCATATTTGAACCTGAAGAAAAATCTTCCGAAATTAATAAGTACATAACAAGACTCTAAATATAATTTAATGGGATTTTTTTAAGAAAAATAGACTTATATATTATTTGCTTCGAATATGAATTGTTCAGAGAGAAACTCATAACTGACTGCTTAGAGATATTTTAGAATCTAATAAATGTAGAGAACATTTTAAATTATAGATTATGAAGTAAAAACGTTATGCATTCTACGTCTGATGTCCTGGAAATACAAGATATGTAAGATAACGTATTATTTTATTACATGCATTTTTACAAATATTCTTCTTTAAATACACTGGTGTGCAAAACTTAAGCAACAGGTGGGTTTATTGCCATAACTTCACGAAAAATCATCTGAGAGACATGAAATTCTGAAATGAGGGAGAGTATTATGTACGTAAAGGATGACGATACGGTATGGAATCAAACAAAAACAAGCTTTATTGAACGCATAGTATCGTGACTCATGAACAACAGGAAGAACAACAAGCAGATGTTCCTTAATATGGTATATGCCCTCCCCTTACTACAATGGTTGCTTCGCACCGTCTCCGCATACTCAGAACCAGCTTGTTCAACATTTCTTGAGGTAGGAGTGCCCATTCCTCAATCAACATCTGTTTGAGTTGTTGGTTGTTCTCCGAATGATGTAAGCGTGTGACAATACGTCTCCCCAAAGCATCCTTCACATGTTCGATGGGATTTAAATCTGGGGAGCACACTGGCCAATCCATTCGAGTGATATCTTCACTTTCCAGCAGCTCCTCACAGCAAGAGTGCGATGTGGCCGTGCTTTGTCATCCATAAAAATGAAGTCTGGGCCAATGGCACCTCGGAAAGGACGCACATGGGGAAGAAGTACGTCTTCACAATAGCCATCCCCGGTTACAGACCCTCTGTCGAAAATGTGAAGCTCAGTTCGCCCGTTTAGCATAATGCCTCCCTAGACAAGAACTCCAGAACCACCGTAACGGTGTATTTCCTTGATGTTACTGGGAAAAAACCGGGTCCCGATCTCTCTTCAAATCAAAACGCGTTGAGAATCGCTTCTGGTACTGAACCGACTCTCGTCCGTAAACAGGACACGACTCTACTGATCAGTTGTCCAGTTTTTGTGCTCTCTGGCCCACTGTAAACGGGGGCTTCGGTGGCTAACTTTCAACGGGAGGCAGCGTTCAGGACGGCGGCCTTTTCAGGAACAGGCCCCTTTGTGAAGGCGTCTGGCCACAGTAAACCGCGACACTTGTCGACCCGTTGCTGTACAGAGTTTCTGAGCAATGGCGCTTTTCGCCTGCAGGATGATATATCGGTCATCCCCTGCAGTTGTCGTCCTCGGGCGGCCACCACCAAGCTTTCTAACAGCTGTACCTGTGGTTTGGATCGCTTTCCAAGCGCGCGAAACGACACTTTTGTTGATTCCGAACTCTGCAGCTACACTGGTGACAGTACGCCCCTCCTCCAGCTTTCCGATCATTCTTCCACGTGTGAAGTCATCCAGATGATTTCTTCTAGCCATATTTCACGAACTGACTCACTGGCACTTGCAGAGAATATGTTGAATTGCGTCTCCGTCATTCATTTTATTCTACTGTTGAGCAGCGCGCGCCGACATCACGCGTTTTGCGTACGCTCACATCGCTTCTGACGTTTTGTTCCTGATATTTGTATAAGCATGACGTTTCTACTGACTTGCGTGTTCCCTGTACTGATCTCCAGACCTCCTTTTCTGCAATTTCATGGCTATCTGCTAAATTTTTACATTGTTGTTTAAGTTTTGCACACCAGTGTATTTGCACACACACGTGCGCACACACGCACACACACACACACACACACACACACACATATATATATATATATATACAGTAGCGAAAACGAAATGGGTGTCCTAGGGGTCTGGATCCCCCCCAAGCCCTTGATTTTTTTTCCGATTGATTATAATTCTAAGTATATAGTGCGTAAAATTTAATTAAGTAATTGTTATTAATGATTAATTTTATTACTGAATGCTAATTATTTATTCAATAATTAGTTTTTAACTGTTTTTTGTTCCCGAAAATCGACAAAATCAAAAGAAGCAGGATACAAGAATGGTAGACTTTTGATCCTGGACACCCCCCTTGAAATGAAAAATTCCTGTGTACGCTACTGTATATATATGTGTGTGTGTGTTAGTATGTGTGTGTGTGTGTGTGTGAGTTCCTAATGATTAAATTATTTAGGCAATATGCGCTTTTAAAATTATAACTTATTAAAACACTCGCGTTTAGTATGTTTAAGTACGTGAAGTTTGCTCTCATTACGAGAAAAACCAAGAGAACACAATTCTTTTACATAAAAATGTATACAAACAGTTAATACTCTAATATATAATTCTTTTTTTCCATTTATTAACTTTTTGTCTTCCTAAGCACCCGTTATTAATTTTCTACTTTGTAATCTTCTTTCTTCGTGGATGTGATTTAGTATCTCCTTTAAATAGCATTTACTTCTTAAATAAAAAAAAATTATTTTAGTTGATAAACTATATTTATTAAAATCTCAACCATTACAATAACATTCTTTGAAAAAATGTAATCGAAAGAAAGCACTGTTTATATTTAAATTAGTTTTAACTCAACTATGTTTTTTTTTTAAAAAAAGTTTCAAATGCGTGGACTTTATACGTCTGTGTGTAAGTAGAAATTGATGTATATCTACATTTAGTTCCCTGTGTTTGACACAATTCATTGCATTAATTGTGTCAAGTTCTTGGGTTTGTTATAGAACACGTGTTTGACCCTCTGCCCTCTTTTCGAATTAGATAACTTCTATTGTTTATTATTATCTCGTAAATCCTGATAAAAGACAGCACACATATTTATTTTGAAACAAAAATGATATCATTTTATTTGTGTTATAAATTTGACAGTAATTAAAAGAGGGGAGTACAATTGCAATTCTGTCAGGGAAAGTAGTATTAATATAAACTCTTTGTAACAATGTTACATACTAAGAACTAAAGCGCCTTTTTAGCACGTTTTTATAAGATTCACTTTTATGTAACGGAATCTTTGAACTCGATTTTTACCCATTTTAAAAGTATCAGATTAATTCGAAATTTTTCACATTTGTCAAGGACTGATGACAATACAATAATTTCATAATTTTGTTTCATTGTCCTGATCAGGATCCTCAAGAATAAGGATTTTAGGATTTCCAGATTTTACGACTAATTCCATATTCCATTTCCAGATTTGGCGACTAATTCCAGAATTAACAACCAAGAGATTTTACAACTCTATAAAAGCGAAAACGTTCGCACAACAATTTCTTACCATAATATAAACAGTATTGTCTAGTTTTTCTGAAATGGAAATAAAAAATAAATAAATAAATAAAAAATTACTCGTGAAAGTGAAAAAAAAATTTATGATTTCAGCCAGCGTTTCTCAAACTGTGGGGAGCGCGAGCATATCGAAAAGTCCAAAATAAAAGATTTAAAATAATTATTAATTTACCGAAAAGAAGCAAAACAGAATACATTCTGACATGATAAAAAATAAAATACATATTTACTCTGACACAAGATACTTCTAAATGTATCTCTCAGTGAGGTAAAAAGTATTTAATAATAGATTTATCAATACTAAAGTAAAATCAAGTTTAGTAAAATACTAGTGACTTCCATGGGCTTGTCATACACAAAATATAATACATATATTGGTAATATGTGCCGCTTATAATATTAAAGTCGCATTGTAGCTTATGCATTGAAGTACATTATTATTGCATTCAATACATTGTTGTTGTATGAGGGGGGCGCGATCAAAATTATAACTCAAAATTGGTCTGCAAGTATGTTAAGTTTGAGAGGCACTGTTCTAACCAATAAACTCATAATTAAAGTCTATTTTCTAAATTCTCTTGTCGGATCTGTGGAATGAAACATCGTTCATTGCTTCATTTTACTAAAACATCTGAGAATTGATTCAGAGGGGGGTCTCAACGGATTAAATAGCTTCTCCCAAACTCTTCGATTCAGAAAGAGTACTTTTGTGTCTAATACTGCTGCAATTTTCAGGGTGAATATTAAGCTCTTTTTAGTGGAAAATATCATTGACTTTACAAATTTTTTGCATGAAATATTTCAAACTTAGCTCTTCCAGATTTCCTTCAGTTGGCCGACCCTACATTTTGCAAACCAGACCGTATCGACGCACTGATGGGTATTCCAGATTCTAAATGAATTATAGTTTAAAAAAACTAAAAAAAAACCACGCTTTTATGGTAATTGTGTTTAAAAAGTAAAAAAAAAAATTCTTAATATATGAATAAAATGATTTACGTGCAAATTAATGTCATTGTGCTAAAAGCGTGGGGTGCTTTGTACTACATTTTTACTAGAAGAACAAGTAAGAACTAGTAAGAAATTATAATAATTGATATAGAGCACCCCACGCTTTTACCTTAATGACATTAAATTTCTCGTAAATCATTTTAATCTTATATTAAGAATTATTATTATTATTATTATTTTTACTTTTTAATTCGATTACCCATAAAAGCGTGTTTTTTTAGTTCTTTTAAACTATAATTATAAAACCCTTTTATCCTTCAACCAATTATAGACAAGTAACTTGTAAGGATCTCGGATCCACGCCTAGAGATGTGGGAGAAAGGGACAGAATACTAGCCATGTTCAAAATCAGTTAATCTATTTGTAACACAATCAACAACGCAAGTTCAATCAATCAAAACTAAGAGATGCACCCAATTGAAGCAATAGGCAAGCAATTAACGAGGTACGCGAAGTATAAGAAGTCTTTAAATGCACTTTACTTCAGGTTCGAATACACTACCTTTCTAGCTATCTAATCTCTACTCAATCTCAAGTGACAAATCATCACCTTAATTATTACAATTATCAAGTAGCAAATATCTACGTTACACTATACATTTGATTAATCACTGTTCCGCTAGTAATCTATCATCTCTCTCTCTCTTTTTCTAGCTTGAAAGCCTCAACTATATATAGTAGACCTAATTTACATATTCACGTTCTCTTCTTCAGAGGGTGCGTTCAAATAAAATAGTTTTTAAGGACCAACGATTCCCCAAGAGGATTTGTTATTAAGATGGACGCGGATAAAGCTGTCACAATGGTGTTTCCACAATTACAAAAAGAAAACTTAAAACTTAAAAATATATAATAAAAAAAGTTTTATTAAAATATGTTCCATTTCCTTATCCAGGTATTTTTAGTCTCAAAATTACACGATACTATGAAAACTTGACCTTTATAATTATATTTTAATTAATTGGACTAATTTTACAGCAGCCTGGAAATATGAGTTAATGTTTTAAAATACAAAACTTCGATTATGCAAAGATAAGTTTCACTAAAAAAAGTTTACTACTGAAACAAAACAAGATTCATTTTAGAAAATAACGTGTGGAAACGTTCATTAATACTAGTGATTGATAAGCAGGTTGCAGTTTTACACATTATTTAACAGCTTATATAATAAATATTAGTTTTATTAAATAAGAAATTTAGTTTGATTTTTTTAAGAAAAAGGCTTGAAGAGAGACGTGTAATTGAAAATTCTTTCTCGGAATTAATATGCACCAAACATTTGATAATACACTAATTTAACAGGTGCTTTTTATTCCTTGCTTACTAGATGACTATTCTCAGTTGGTGGCTGGTTTGTTAATCCACGCCATCCCCCTTGAAATTGCTGCAGCAAATCCATTCTGAATCATTATAAGATTCAGACTCGCTTCCCTTGGTCATCTCATCATTCTTAATGTGTCAGCAGATATTTGTTGAACTCTTGTTTTTAAAAAATTCTACTTCGGGATATTGTGCTCCATATTATCAACTTTTTTTCAATGCAATAAGTCTTGTAGGATCCTATGTTGTACTTTTTATTTCATTGTTTGCTTTGACAAGTGTATCACATTCTAGTTTCATAAGTATTTAAAACATTCGTAGATAGATTAACATAACAGCAAGAATGAAATTGTTTTCACCAATTACAAAATTATCTAATTTTCGAAAATTAATTTATAAATAGTTTGATAATTATTTTTTCACTTTTGTTTTTTACATTGATACGCGTGATTTTATTGGACTTATTGGTTAAATTCACAGGTCAACACACATTAAAAACAAATAAAATATGAATTTCTAATGTAAGAGTTTTATACAGAGATTAATATATAAGCTTGAGATGTTAGAGAGTCAATCAGGCAATCCATTTTAATTTGACAATGAACCAATCAGGTTGCAGATGGATTCAACATTTGATATCATTTATTGGAGTTCAAACGGACATTCGTCAATGTTTTTATAATTGCTAATAAACTGATCATTTTTTGTTATGTTTTTTTTCATTTAGTAAGATTTAAAACTTAGTAAATCGTAAAAAGTCGACTAGTCACCCAGAAAGCGATGTAAAATAATGATATGCAATAAAGGCTACATTTATGAAGAAATTAAGAGAAATTGGGGGAAACTTAACCACAGGTGTGTCATTTTGAAATTTTTAAAATGGATATACTAAGCTTATGCAATAGGGGAAAATCATCTGGGCATATATAAGTAGAAATGGTGCCATGTAATATAAAAATTAGTGCAAGGATGGTTCGATTGCAGAAATTTTGTTTGACTGTTAGATTTTATAGAATTTTTTTTATCTCAGAAACACAGGTTAAAAAGATTCAAATGAGCTAAAACTAATTTTAATTGGACAATGGAACATTTATATAGTGTTGTTTGAAGTTATAAGATCAAAGTGATGACATGTGACTTAAAATGTATAAGACGAAGATATGCATCCCCTGATTGCATTACAAATACAATTAATTGCAGATCCAGTTGCTTCATATCAAAAGGTGTAGGCAGAATTTGTGTCATAAATAGAAATAGAAATGTCCAAAAGTACATAAAGAAAGTTCTTGAGCCCGAACATAAGCTTTCTACTTATGATCTCTTCCAAGACAATCGAACATTTATATCAACAGGATCCAACTCCATGTCAAAAAAGCTATTGTTGAAATAGATGTACCAAGATAATTTTATTGCTCTAGTAGAATGACTTGGAAATAGCCTCGATCTTACCCCGATCGAAAATCTGTGGAGATGGTTATACGAGTATAAGTAAGCTGTCTATTGAAATTTATTTCAACTATTAGTTACTGACTAAAGTTTTCATTTTTAGTTGATTTTTTGAATTCTTTGCATAATGTCATAAATAATATTTAAAAGAAAATATTTAGGTTGAGAACACTTTCAGAATATTTTTAAAACATTCAAGAATTTTTTAAATCTAAATCAAGAATTAGTTTAATAAATTTCATATTTTGTATTGGTTGCAGTAGTTTAAAGCTTTTAGTGGTATATTAATATCATACAACGTCAGAACAGTCGTCTATAATGAAGTCATTACCGATCAACATAGTTGTCAATAGACTGAAATCCTGTAGTGTTTCACGATGTCCCCGGAAAATGGAATTACTTTAACGATGCATTGGAACATAATTTAATTCATAACAATTCGTGAAAAGTTTAAAAACGCTACTTCTTAGAATAACGCCACGGTAAATAAGTCGTACTGACATGGTAATATGTGGATAATAGATCAGTTTGTAGAGAGGAACTTCAAAATAATAATTAAAGTATGTATCTACACTCACGGACAAAAAAATTAGCCCACCAAGAAGGAGTCGTCAAAATGAAACGAAATTTTACATACGTAATGACTACTTTAATATAAGAAAATTATTAGAAAATCAAGAAAAGGATAATTTATTTCAGATAAAAAGGCAAAAGAATGGAGAATTTAATACCCTGTTGAACCCCCTCTGGCACGAATGCACGATGCGATACGACCGAGTATTGTGTGAGGCATACAAGTTCTGTATGATACCTTGAGAGATTTTGTTCCAAATTTGTTGTAACCTTGCTTCTAGTTCGTTAAATCTCGTGGGATTCCCAACTCGCCGTCTCAAATTATCGATTAGAGACAAATCTGGGAATCGGGCAGTCCAAGGAAGTGTAGTAACAGTGCGAATACAGTCTTGGGACACCCTTGCCGTGTGAGGACGAACATTGTTTTGTTGAAAAATGGCTCCTGGGAGCCGTTGCATGAGTGGCAAAACATGTGATTGCAGGATGTCATGGACACACCGCTGTGCTGTCATGGTACCCCGGATCAGTACTAGGGGTGACCGTGTATTGTAGGCAATGGCACCTCAAACCATCACAACAGCTGTGGGAGCGGTGTGTCGCTGTAAAGCAAAGGCAGGATTGAGGCGTTCACCTCGGGGTCACCACACACGAACACAATTGTCACCACTGCTGAGATTGAATTTGGATTCGTCGCTAAAGACGACACTGTTTCCATTCCGCTGCAGTTCAATTTCCTCGTGCGAGGCACCATTTCAAACGGAGGCGTCGATGGATGATCATCAAGTGCAGCACAAGTAATGGGCGCCACCAAATGTCCTTCAGCCAGGCGCCTTCGTAACGTTCGAGAAGACACAGGGGCCCCTAGAGCAAAGGTACTGCGTTGACTGTACGCGTGCATTTCTGACTATGTGGCGGACTTTTCGACGACTGGTCTGTCGAGGGCGGACTGAGCTTGGTCTTCGTGTAAACGAGATCTCTCCGATCCACTGGTCCTCACACCTCCTCACAACACAATCAGAGCGGCATAATTGACGAGCTACTCGCCTAGCTGAGACCCCTAGCTTCCATTATGCCGATGATTCTCCCCCTCTCAAACTGCGATAGCTGCTCATATTGTCTTCGAAAACGTCGTAATGGCATGTCTACCTCAGCTCTTCCTTTGTAAACGATTCAGCACACTCAAACAAGCTTTGGTTACCTGTTTTATACTCTACGGAGAACGACATTAAACGTCCTCTACCGGTTATACGTAATGCGCAATCACGCTGCATTTATAATCATTTGCATATCCCCCCAACATGTACCTTCATACTAAGTTTAGCAACGATCCCGCAATTATTTCTTGGCGCGCTAATTTTTTTCATTGAGTGTAAAAGAAAGCCATCATCATCGACCTATCGTCCGACGAAACTATAAAATTTAAATTTCATTTATCCTTATCAAGATCTCAGTTTTGGCTTTCCATAAAAAGTGTGTGTGTGAATATCATTTTCTTAGTGAACAGCCATAGAAATTCTGATTCAGTCTCCACAATTTATTTAAGTGAAAAGGCCTTTTCATCTGTCACAGCCATCAAAACACGGTACTGATCTCAGCTTGAAATAAATGCAAAAAATTCTCTCTGTCTTGCAATAACAACATTTAATCCAAATATTCAAAATCTTATTTCAAGTAAGCTGGAAACACATCCATCACACACTAAGAATGTATAATGCTTAAAGTTTAAGATACTTAAGCTATTTTTTAATTGTTTCGTTTTTACAGTCTTTGTTTATTTTGTTTGTTTTATTATGGTTTATATATAAATAAAGCTTTCATAATTTGGTTACAATTAATAATTTCATTTTATTTACTTGGTGCATTTTATGTATATATTTTTAGATCACAATTTTTTTTATCAATATATTTAGCACTTAAAAAATTTTATTAGGGACCACGGGATTTAAATTATGCATTTACTGGTCCGTGAGGTCAAATATTTTGGCGACAGCTGCTATAAATTAAATAAATATAAGTACTTAAGCTAATCACATCAAGACGCACCTTTATTTTTTAGCAAAAATATGTGAGATGGAATAAGTTCAGATTAGAAATATGACGCATCTCTCCGCGGCAGTCGTCTTACATCAATGATAATAGCGGCACATTCAAAAGACTAAATAACAAACAATATCTTGTTGTCAAAGTGATTAAGGTTTGCCGCAAAAAAACATGTACAAGACTCCAATGATGTATTTATTTCGGTCTGCTATTTTGTTTGAAAGATACAAAGATATTACTTCTTTGATATGCAAGTTCATTTAATCTTAAGGAGAAGCATAGGAAACTATTTATAGTGAGAAATAGTAAATATAATATAATTTTAGAATTTTTTAATCACACGTTGCTCAGAAAATCATTTTAATTTGTATTTGTGCAACTTTAGTAGAAGCGAGGAGGGAAAAGCAATACATGCATTTGAACAAGTCTCCGAAATCAGTAGGTTATGTGATATTTAAAAAAATGATATATTAATATGCCTTCCACAGTACAATATGACCTGGAAAAAGTACTTACTTCTTTATATACGATCTATAATATCTATTTTCTCTATTATCTTCATTTATTCCTAAAATTCTATTAAATATGGAATCAAAATCACGGGGCTCTAAATGGTTAAGAGAACAAACGAATAAAAAGGGTTTTTTCAGTGAACCTTAAGTTAATCAGAATATTATTGATGAAATACGACTAGCAAAAAATTGTATAGCAAAATACACACAAGATGCTTCAATAAGTTAACAAACATAATTAAAATTAACAATAACTTGGGCACACCTTGCAGGTCGGAAAAACCGGATATGCAGGTCCGTACAAAGTGATGAAGACGTTTACTTTGAACATCGACTCCATTGGACGCCGTTTAAGCTAAAATATCACATAAAGAAAACAGTGGTGTAACGTACATCCCCGCATTGAGGGGGGTGCAGGGATCTAGGGGCCAAAAGCCTAATTACCGCCAAATACCTACCTTTTGTAAAATCCAACTTGGAGACCCAAAAGCCTGACTTTGCAGGGGGGCGCAAATGTTTTTCGTTCCACCTCTGGGAGAAAATAAGAGCCTTCACAAACCCATCTTTTAGTATTTTGAACAACAAAGCGCGTCAATAATGGACGTACTGTTCCTTGGTTATCTTCGTGATGAAGAAGTGAAACGCAGAATGCAGAAAGGAAGAGATAACATGACATTACGTATTTCTTCTAAAAAAAGTAGATTTCGGTTAAATCCTACTTTTTAGAAAAACAGTTCTCACTCCACAATATTTATAAATATTGCACCATGCATCTCTTTTTTTCGAAAAATTCAACTATTTTTTTTTATTCTATTAGCATCCAAATCATTACCTCACATGCACAAATACATGTTATTAAATTATCCTGTGCGTAATTATGATCATTTCATTGCTTTCTATTTAAATCAGAATATTTGCCGAAATAATTTTTTGAATATCTTTATCTTGTACTTAATCATTTTAAGCCTTTACACATAATCATTATAGAAAATATATTACCAAACTATATAAGGCAAAATCAGTAAATCAATCGTTAAACTTAATTGTTAAATTTTGAGAAAATATATATAATTATATTATATTTATATACATTTTCTCCATTTAAGATCCTTTTGATTAAGTTTCTTAGAAAAAAATCAGTAAAATTTTTAAGCAGACTTTTTTTTTTCTCGCAAAATGTGTTACACGCGTCTACTAATTTAAAAATATAAACACTCTTCTCTCGCTATCAACTATACCCCCGTAAACACTTCAACCTTTTTCGTTTATTGACCTGACGCTCTAAAGATCTCCTTCGAACTTTGGTCAAGAATCTGTTTTGATTTCGAATCCAACGTTCAGTGACGTAAGAATTGCTACTCTATACATTGATAAATTTCTAATCTTCAGCCGCCATCAACTTTATCTCAACTCATAAAATTTACAACACATTCCAGTTTTTTCTTCATCCCCTATGATGCAATTGATTTCCTAACATAGAATTTTGGATAATGTTATCTGATATCATCGAATGCTAAGGTTACGAATAAAAATTCTTTTCAGCACAGCGTGAATTTTTATTATGATTAAAAACAGAATTAATTCATTATACTCTGAATTTGCTTAAGGTATCCAACTACGTTCGGAACCGTGATTTTGCAAAAGTGTATAAATGGATACTATTCATGATATTTAGTGTCACTTAGATTAGAAAATGTGTATATGAAAATGTTTCAAGAATAGTATTACAATAAAAAATTATTTAAGTGCAGTATTTTGACAAAAAATGAACATAGAATGACCCATTTTCAAAATAGTCTCCTTTTGTTAAAAATGCTTCTATTATAATAATATTTTGCCTGTATATAGCTCAGACCTCTGTACAGAGGCTCAACTAGAATTTTTTGAAATATATAATTTAAAAGTGGGTTTATCCATGTTTTACGAACACAGAGGGGAGAAATTTTAAGAAAAAGACGCTGATAATTATTTCGAATGGTTGTAACTCTGAAAATAAAGTGAATTTTTCATACATCATAGTTGAGCCTCTGTACAGAGGTCTGAGCTATATACAGACAAAATATTATTATAATAGAAGCATTTTTCACAAAAGGAGAACATTTTGAAAAAAGGTTATTCTAAGTTAATTTTTTGCCGAAATATTGTACTTAAATAATTTTTGTTGTCAAAATGGCCTTAAAACACTTTTATACATGTATTCTAACTAAGTGACACTAAATATCATGAAAATTATCCATTTATGCGCCTTTTTGAAATCACGGTTCCGAATGTAGTCGGATACCTCAATGATATTATAAATGAGTTTTCCTTAAACGATTTATATTTTACGTTTATAAGTTATTCTTTTGTATATAAGGTTGTTATTCAGCAAGAAATTTCAAGATTCTTCCATAGCACTAAGCTGTTTTAAATTAAAAAAAGATATAAAAAGGTAAGCTAACATGAATAATTAAACCAGGGGTTGGTAAACCCGCGGCCCACCTTGAATAATTTTGTGTCTGCAAGATTCATCACAACCTTACAAAACGCAATTATTTTGTGACAATATTTTTGTTTTTATATAGTATGGTGTGTTGTAACAAATATATTCCATAACTCTGTTTCTATTTTGTTACGTTTCTTCTGTTTTAATACATACTGAGAAGGGAGCAGTATTGCATTGTAGCAACTCTCTCTCTCTTCTTCCCCCGCAGCCTCACTCTTGATTCCTGCAACTTTATTGCGCTACTTATTGCTTGGGCTAGACATACTTGATTATTGCATTATTATTATTATATTATCTATGTCTGTATACGTGAAAAATAGTGAAAACAGTAATAATAATTCCATTCTTTTTAAATTTTCACGTCAATAAATGCTTGTAATGGATCCAAATCTAATACAAAGATATGAATTTTTATATGCGGCTCTTGGGATTATAATGTTTTTCCAAAGTAGCCCGCAAGGTCATCTGGGTTGGCCATCTCTGATGTAAACAATTATTTTCGCTCTGTTCACGTGTAATTGCGACTAAATATTTAATACTATAAACGCAACTCAAAATCCTTCAAAGTCAGTTTCGTCCTCTAAAACCAGAGCTTCCCTACTAAATTTCAATGTTTTAGCTAGTATGCTACAAGTAATAAATTGTATGCTAGGAGCTGTTCCTTCTGAAAGTTGCACGTTTATTTGTTAATTATGTGTAATTTATAATTCGCTAAGCAAACGCTTTTGCTATGTACAATGAATATAAATATTAAGTTATTATACTTATATTAAAAATATTGGCTATAGATTTTATGAAATATTGCTACTACTATACACACTAATTGTAAGTTATTCAGTTTTATTCGCAGAAATAATTTCACAGCGGAAATATCAATCACATGAGACAGTTGAGGTAAATTCTAATAGTATTATAGTGAGATGATAAATTATGAAATTAGAGTCGGGAAGATAGAAGGAGACCCTACGACACTATGTAATAGTTTCTAAAATATTTACAGTTTTCAAGCAGAGAAAAGATTTTTTCTAGATATTTTTTTTTTCATTTTTCAAGCCTGTAATGTTACCTGATTATCAGATGCAATTAAAATATTTTAGTACATCATTATTGTCACAGTCAATAATTTTAAGAATGGCCTAATTACATACATTTTTCATGCTCATTTTATCTCTCTAATGCAGTGCTTTTCTAAAGTTTTAATATATGGGACCCAATATTTAATCATAATTTTCATCGCGACACTCTCCCTCCACACCATACAATAACAAAGTATTTAATTCAATATTACTATACATTGACGCTAAGGCTACAATACGAATTTAACTTCGTAAGTGACACCGGGGTATATAAACGTCTCACTCAGCCAAAGCGTCAATTGCCTCAGGCGAATATGTACGTCTTTCCGAAGTACGATCTTTTCTGTGCACTGCTATCCATAAAATTATTCTGAAGTAATTTAGAATGCATAAAAGGTACCTTTACAGTGTTTGCGAAGGATTTACTTATTTTAGAGGATTTGATTTTATTTATTCCATTTCTCCACCCCCCTTCCCCTTCCAGTACATCAAATACTCGCGCAAACGTGGAAAACAGTAGCTTTGGGGAGTGAATAGCATAACATTTAATCGGCAGTCAAGGGGTTAATTATAAACCGTACAAATTATCAATATAAGTAAGTCTTAATTATTGCATACAATTTTATATATGACAAGCCCAAGTAGTCTTACGTAGTTATTAATGTTGTTCTTAGTATTTAGCCGTAATTGGTATTGTTAAATTAATCATAAAATTCACTGTGCAACATTGATACATTTATAAGTGTATTGTATCAGCATAAATGTGTATTTTATTTTTTATTATGTCAACATGTATATTTTGTTTTACTTCCTTTTAATAAATTAACGATTTTTTTAAATAATCTTTTGTTTCTGACTTTTCAATATGCTCGTGCCTCCCTCGTAGAGTGATAACACCCCCTTAGGAGGGTGCGCTCCACAGTTTGAAAAACACTGCTCTAATGCAATTAGAATGTTTGATTTTTTTCACTTTGTTGTAGAATTTTACTGTCAAATTATACGATAAAAATTTTAAATTAAATTGATGTCAGCAGATACAAAAATGCTAAAAGTCTTAGAAAATTATTTGCATCTTTAAATATACATCGTTTAAAGCTTTTTATAATAGGGCGTATAATATCATAGCTAAAATAGAAAAGCCTTATTATAGTTTCAAATAATATTTGATTGGCAACTAAGTTCCAATCGTTTTTAAATCTTTTAAATGTTTGTTTTTCAATACAATTAATTAATCAATAGTGTATTCTTCCTGGTTGTTTACAGCTTCTTGCAACTGTTCAATAAGGTTTTCAATACCAAGATAGTAAAATCTCCTGGTTTCAATTCGAAATATTCATCCGACCAAGCTCTCAAATCTGCATCAGTATAGAACGAAACGAACGGATATATTTCTTTGAAATAAAAATTAAATAATTCGAATCTTTTACACATTATTTATAAAAGAATAAGGTTTCAAAAAAGTACAAAATGTTTAAAATATAATCACAATTTTTAAAATTATAAGCATATGAAAATACGAAACATTTCTATAATAAATATTAAGCAATTTTTACATTGTGCAAGCTAATTTATAAAATAGTAGTCTTTAATGTTTAAAACTTTTTAGAATTATAAAATGATTAGATATGCAGCGTGGTTGCGCATTGCATAATGCCACTAGAGGGTGTTAAACTTCGTTCTCCTTGCAGTACTAAACAGGTAAGCAGAGCTTGTTTCAGTGCGATAAATCGTCCTCAAAGGAAACGCTGAGGTAGACATGCCGTTTCACTGCCATGAACAACATGATACCTACAATATGAGCAGCTGTCCGAGTACGAGAGAGGAAAAATCATTGGCATGATGGAAGCTGGGTGGTCAGCTTGACGAGTAGCTCGTCAAGTAGGCCGTTCTGATTTGACTGTGAGGAGTTGCTGGGACCAATGGACAGAAGAGACGTCATTTACACATGATCATGCTCAGGACATCCTCGACAGAGCAGACGTCGGGAAAACCACCACATCATGTGACACGCACGCGTAGAGCCAACTGTTTCATTGACCGCTGACCAGACACAGACAGCACCTTCACTACAGGCACTTGCATCTTTCCGAACTATCTCAAGTCACCTGGCTGAAGAGCATCTAGTATCGCGGTGTCCATTGTTTGAGCTGCCAATGACACCCACCCACCGGTCTCCATTTTTAGTGGTTTCGCACACGACAGGATTGTATTACAACAGAATGGAACCAGGTCGCCCTCAGTGACGAATCTAGGTTCCATTTGAGCAGTGATGACAATCGTGTTCGTGTGTGGAGGCCCCGTGATGAATATCTCAATCCTGCCTTCGCTTTACAGCGACACACAACTTCCACAGCTAGTGTAATGGTGTGGGGTGACATTGCTTACGATACACGGTCACCCCTAATATTGATCCATAGCACAATGAAAGCCCATTGGTACGTCCGTGACATCCTTTAGTCATATGTGTCGCCACTCGTGGCAGGACTCCCATGAGCCATTTTTCAACAAGACAATGCTTGGATACACACAGCAAGGATGTCATAAGACTACCTCCGCCTCATTACCACCCTTTCCCGGCCTGCTTGATCCCCAGATTTGTCACCAATCAAGCATATCTGGGATAATTTGAGAAGGAAGTTGGACAGCCTATGAGTTTGACTGAACTAGAGACGCGTTTACTGCAACTATGGAACGAAATATCTCAGAACATCATACGGAACTTGCATACCTCAATGCCTGCTCGTATTGTATCGCGCATTCGCGCTAGAGGAGGTCCCACAGAGTACTAAAATTTCCGACCATTTGTACTTTTTTCTGAAATAAATGTTCCTTTTTCTTTGATTTTCTAATCACTTACTTATATCAAACTAACTAATACTAACTACTACTAGTATATCATGTAGTATCAAACTTTTTCTTGGTACACAAATTTTTATGGCAATGAATGTATATATGTTTTGTATTTAAAAATATTTGTAAATTATTTAAATTTAAAAAAAAAATTAAATGTATTTTTTTTTATTTTTTTAAAAGTATAATTTTTATTATTCTATTTATATAAAATTAGGTACAGTGTAATAAAGATATATTTAACTTTATGAATTAAGTTATTGCTAGTAATTAGAACTATCATTTTAGAAAATAACATGAGCAACGTAAAATTTAATTAATATTTCTTTCAGAAATGTTTCTTATTTTCAAATATGCTTATACTTTTTAAAATTATGATTATATTTAAATTTTTAAAACTTTTTTGAAGCATCATACCTTTATAAATTATGTGCAAAAGATTCGAATTATTTCATATTAATTTCAAAATTTATATTTATTTGAAAATTGTTTATATTTTCAGCCATCGAGACGAAGTTAACGCCCCTGAAACTTCTTAATGAACTCGAACAAAAAAATTAAAAAATGGGCAGATTCGATAAAACAAAACATCTTCTTCCGAATGATTTAAAACATAATGCAAAAACATGTGACACGCTAAAAAAAATGACAAGAATTTAGTTGTCAACTTTATAATACTATAGATCTTCATTTTTTCAAATGTTCCCACCTTCAAAAGTGAGATTTTTAGTAACATCGCACTATTAAGCTACACGTGGCTATTGGTGACAGACCTCAGATCAGCTGACGAGGACGACACCTGAACTTGCACCACCCTTCTACCAAATAATATACCACGCCAACGTGGAAACTTAGAGCCTCGAGAGATTTAGCATGTATCAGCCCCTCTATACCACGGGTCTTCAGTGGCACTAGGGCTCGAACTCATGACACACTGCCCTCGCGGACTCGAGAAACTCATGACACGCAACTGCTAGGTTATTGTGGCCCTAACTACCTTCTAAATATAAAGGTGTCTCTTAGTATAAACATAATAAAAATGTTTAATATGCATCAAACCAAAAAAATACATGAATAAAGTTACATGATTTTTCTTTCTGAAAAAGGGAAATATATCAAATTGTGTGCTGTGTCATATGACCCTTAAGGTGGCACAATGACATTAAGGCCCCATGATATTTGCCCTCATTTTACTCTGTCAAAAATATATCTTTTGAAAACAATGATAATTATCTTAATACTGATTTTACGTTTAAGGTGATTTCGAGATTTGTTTTTAAGTTGGTCGTTTCCTTTCATGAAATGCTTATGTAAAATGTTAGCTTGAATTTTTTCTTCTTCCCCATTACACTAATTTTTGTTTTCAAACTTTTTATTGCTTATAATTGTCGCAATTAACATACAATGTCTGTGTAAAAATTTCTTTCACGAAAATGTAAATGAAATAACTATATCTATTTTATTTCACTTTTCCTTTTTGATTAATAAAAAATCCTCCACGAAATACTTCCTTAAATTTAAAATTTAACGGACGCATTTTTACATTCTCCTTCCTTACACTCTTTTTGGACTTAGCTGGTTGGTTTAAAACAATAAAACAGAACAAAACAAAAAATGTTTGATTTACTGTAATTTTTTTTTCTTGCATAGGAGATGTTATTTATTTATTTTTTTTCACTTATATTAGTTAAATTTCGACATTTTACTTTATATATTTTTACTGATTTTCTTCATGAGTGTTCTATATTCGCTATTATAAACTGTTTTATCGAAGTATCTTTTTAACTTCGCATTTCTCTAATTATGCGTCCTTCAGATAGAGATAATAAAACCACTTTTTTCTAGATTCAAGATTCAGATTGTAAATTATATATATATTTACTTTTTTATCACAGTGAAAAAACTTATTTGTAATAGATACAGACAGAAACATTTACATATGAATTGAAAGATAAAAAAGCATTTGGAAAAAAAAAATACTCCGCATTTTCTTGGTAGTGAATAATAGATGGAAAACGTAGATATAAATTTCGCTTTAATCGTGTAAGAGTCATAAGAATTTATTCAAAATATAAATACACTTTCTTAACCTTCAGATAAGATGATGTTAGATAGCAAAATTGATGAACAGTCGCTTTTTGATTTTGAAATCTATAAATTCTGAAACACATTTTGAATATAAAGTATTCAGTTTATCAATACCTAAAACAATTGCATTATGAAATTATTTTCTAATAATAGAATGATTTTCCGAATCATATACATTTATATATCAGTGAAACTTCTGATCTTTTCATCATGTTTTTGAGGCCAAAATTTTTTTTGCAAGTAAATTGTCTTTTTAAAAATTTGTGAAACAATTCTTTTCTGTTAAATATTACATTTTAACTTAAAAATTTATTATTTGAAATGTTTTGTAATTGCAACTATTGAATTTTCCCACTTTAAAAAAAAAACCTAAAATTTTTGTAAACAAGTAATATAAAAAAAAGTGTGTGTGTACTTATGTACACAGAAGAAGTTATACTTCTTTTGGCAACAAGAAAAAAATCTTTCAAAAAAATTTTGGGAGAGGGCGGGTTTGGGGTGAAGGACAAAAGGCTGTCACGAGAAGAATTGAACGATACTAACCTTAAGTCAATCGGACCAGACAAACCCAAGATAATCAAATAAATTCAAACACCCCCGCACAGAGACAATAGGACATGGGGGTGTTCGGCAGACTGTATCTGGAGATGAGGTAAACCCGAATGTGACACCTGAGACCTCATATTGAATGTCTCGGTAAAGAATCGTTCCGAAAAATTAAAAATTTAAGACCCCCTTTATGGTCCTTTCAAAAAAATTAAAACTTTTAAAAAACAATCAAATAAAAAAGAAGCAGAACCCAGAAAATCGAAACCGCTTGTTTGTGAGGAAATACAAGAAATCCATTCGAACCGGCCCGGGAGCCGATCAAAGGGGGCGGTGAAATCGGGAATGGAAAACAAAACCTCCCCCGGGGGGGGGAAATGTGACGAAAAGGTCACGTATACCCCAACGATACACAGAGTAGTAGGTGATCCCAAAGTTTCTCCTTTTCCGTAAATAGTGACGTCATCAAAAGATCGAACCCTATAGGAATAACATGGAGACTTCAATTTTAGTGATAAAGGCTTCCTAGACCCACTATCTACACACGAATTACGACAGATGGAAGGGCTCAACGAGGAGAACCTATGTCCGAGTTTCATTAACAAAGCTCAAAATTCCTTAGAGCTATCGGGATTTTAAAAAAATTTAAAACTTAAAAATAATTTAAAAATGTTAAATATAGGTGAAGAAATAGAGCTATGGTCCTAAAAAATATTTTAGATGCTCATAGGAGAACAATCGAATCCACCGGTGCGGGTTTACCCAGGGGACATAGGATTCGAGTTATTACTGGGGAAGCCCTGTAGGGGGGAGGGGAGAACCGGGGGGGACCCAATTCCCGTAAAACTAGCGCTAATATGAAAATATGACGGACCCCAAAAATCGTCCCAAGCTCAATTCCCTTTGGGGTGAAATTTTTTTCCCTCCCCCTAGGTTAACATGGGGGGAAGATATTTTAGTGCTTAAGCCCCCCCACATGTTTTCACAATGGGAATGAAGTGATGACTGGGTGAGTCTTGACAGGGAAAGTTGGGCAAACCAAGTCCGGCCGAACGAGCCCAAATATTGGGGAAAAAACAAAAAAAAGTTTAAAACAATTAAAACTAAGGAAGATATAGCCCTATGAGAGAAGTTATGATAAATGGAAAGAAGATAGAGCTGGGCCGAATGGACTGGAGGCTCGGTGCTGAGATATTGCCAAAAGTGAGAGGGGAATGCACCGGTGGGGAGGTTTAAAAAGTAATTTTAAAAACAATTTTTTAGATCCCCAAATATCATCCCCAAAAAAAGTGGCAGAAAAATTTGAAAGGGGGGCGCATCGAAAAATTTACCCCCGTCTTTTTTCCCCCAACGCGCAATAAAATATAACTTCAAAAAATTTTTTAAATCAATTCCCACTTAGATCAATAAAGAGCTACTTTTTTTTTAAACAGTTACAATTAATTAAAAAATGTATAAATAGGACAGTCCAATATTAAGTGGTATTTAATTTTATTAATTATCATTAAAGTATCGTATTGTCATCCAAAAAAAATTTAGTAAATTTTAGTTCAACTGAATATTTTAAGTAAGAAAAAAAAACCAAGTTTTTCACAAATCGCCAAAAGGTGCTAATCAAAATTATGTCAAATAGTTGTATTTGTAATTATTTAAATAATTAAATCAATTAATTTTTATTAAATTTTTATTTTATTATTGTATTTCCATCTAAAATAATCCATATAAAAATTTCACCCCCAATTAAGCGCTTTTTTAAAAGCATTTTATTAACGACTGAAAACCACCAGATAAAAAATATATAAATAAATAAATTATAAGATTTTTGAGTAAAGCAGGAATTGGAAAATTGACTTTCTAATTCTATTACTTTATCTTTAACATATACAGTATATATTGCTTAAATGTATTGAAAGTTCTTGAACAAATAGAATTATTAATGAATAAATAACACCATTAGTAAATACATTGAATCGTAAATTTGAAAGAAAACATTTTTTTTCCTTTAGTAATTTAGTTACACATTTTTCAGGAGCAGCGTATTATTATAATAGTTAAATTTCCCTTTTTTGCTCATTTATTAATATTTATTGATAAATCCATATACTAGTCTATTTTCTTGAAGCTATTTCAGTAAGTAATGGAAGAGATGAAAAAGCCTTTTGTTTTGTATTTACGCTTTCGACCCCACACACCACACAAACACAATTTTATTATTTTAGAGTTTTTGTAAATTTCTAGAGATCACATTGGAATTTTCATATTAAACGTAGAATTTTTTTTATCATTTTTTTTAAGTTTTTCGTAAAATTATTTTATAGAAAAATCATTTTAGTATGAAAAAATTTTAAGATGGTAAATATATAGTTTTTTAAAATAGTAAAATTATTTCCTTATTTAAAAATTTTAATCGGAAGAACATAAAAATGTTGGACCGATTGGCATTTTACAAAAATTGATTCTATGAAATATACCAAAGTTACAAATTAAGATTTTAAGTAGTGATTAAAATTAAGATCAAACTAGGAACTTAGTTTACAAATAGATAGCATTAGTTTCTAATGAATAAAAAATGAACAATAATGGAAGGCCTTAACTTTCAATAAAATAAAAATAATAAAATATTGACACAAGTTAAATGCCGGCTATTATAATTTTCATTTACTGCAGATATTTTAACAAAAATATATTTTAAAGGAATGGTTTTTTTCAAAGTAATTTTAATAACTAATTTAAAATTTTGAAGGAACATGATGCGTTTTCTTAAATGATGAAATTGGCATGAGTAATTAATGATTTATTAAAAATATTGGTAATAAGTATCGAATTCTCCTAGTTAAGAGCTGAATCAAATGATTTGATAAAAGAAATAAAATCCTATACCAGAAAGTCTTATGTTCTTTTTCCTGCGGAAAAAAAGGAATACCAGGTTAAAAACCACTTTAAAAGTCCATATTACGAATCAATGAACTTAACGTTTTTTACTTTACTTACACGTGGAATATTATAAAATATGGAGGAAAAGATTTTTGAAATGCAGTTGAATATCATTAGTATTATTTTAACTTTTTCCATAATATCAGTTTTATTTTGCATTAGTTCTTCAAAAAATTGAAAAAGCAAGAAAAGAAAAAAAAAAAAAAATGTAAAATGAGTTTTTATACTACACGTGTCGATAGGAGATACGTTTACAAGATTAAAACTAACAGGAAAGAACTTTAATCACTAAATTAAATAATAATATTATTTATTTTTGCCTGAAAATCAAACAAGTAAAACCTTTAGGAAATTTTGTTTCATCTAAAAATTTTTTGTTTGATTCACAGAGTACATTTAACTGATTTATATTAATAAATGCTGACGTGGTATGAAACAAAAATTAGAATGCGTAATTTAGAATATTTAAAAAAATTTTCAAATTACATTTTAGAATTTAATACTTGTACAAAAAGTTAAAATAGAGTTGATTAAAATATTCCATTTAAAAAGACTAATAACGTACAAAATAAATATATTCAGTTTAAAATCAGTTCGATATTTTTATAAATATAGAATTTGGATCTCATTTTAAAATACATCACGAGAAGTGCACAAATA
This sequence comes from Trichonephila inaurata madagascariensis, assembly GCA_019973955.1. NCBI lineage: Eukaryota > Metazoa > Arthropoda > Arachnida > Araneae > Nephilidae > Trichonephila > Trichonephila inaurata. The sequence continues at coordinate 105,829 of BMAV01020026.1, forward strand.
TTTGACTTCGATGGTATAACAATATGTCTTAACTTGACAAGGGAGAATGGTAGTAAAGTTAATTCAAATATAATGAAACAGATAGAAAGTACTTTTCTGTATTTACACTGCTCTTCATGAAAATTGGTCAGGACACCACTCTCGCAGATCCTTATGCAATAACCTGCTGAAACCAGATATGACTCCCATTTTCCCCATCATTCATTATATTCTTGGGACGTCCTACCCCTTATTTTTGTCATTATTCGGTAATTTTATAGCTTTGAAAGGAGGAAAAGGATTAATTCAACCGCGTTTAGTGTCTTCTGAGAAGCCACAGAGGTGAACAATTCCAAGGCACGAACGTTTGCAGCAGAAAGGAAGGAGATTTCTCAACTCTTGAATTAAATAAATTTCAGACCAGATAACCTTTTTTTCCTCCAAAAAAGATATATAAGTAAATTTTTAGCTAAAGTGGAAGAGGGAGGAACCATGCTAGAGTTTCGAAGATTCTTGACAACGTTGCTAAATAACCAAAGCACGAGCCTTTTGCAGATAAGGGGAAAGAATCCATACTTTGCATGAAATCAAGACTTATTTAACATGTTTCCGATTGTCCAATTTGGTCAAATAAACAGTTTTTATATAATTTGTTGCCATTTAAAGGTAGCTTCATAAATGCCTCCGCATAAAGTCTACACTTATTGGCGAAAATCTAGTAATCATTTTCAATCTTTTTGATCCCAAATTTCTTATCACTCAGAAGTTTTAATGCGAGAAAAGGTGGTAATCGCTTGGAGTCCGACTATAGTGGATGCATTAAAACTTCCCAACCAAACTCCGGGATGTTCTGGCGAGTCACTACAAAGTGGGTCTTCTTGTCCTAATAAACAACACTTCTTCTTGTTGGCCAATTCTGGCCAACCCGCTAGCCTCAAAACGGTCCATTTGTTGACAGTAGAAGTTTTGTTTTAGCAGTTTTGGCCATGCGGAAGCAATTTCTAATAACGGATTCCTTTCCAGTTCCACCGAATACATAGTAGAACCTTTCTGGCCGTTAGTCCTGGTTTGGTCACCTTTAGAGCTGCTTCACCGCACTTTGACCACGATTGTTTTCGCACAATATTGTAGTATTTCCTTTTTTCCATTCCAGTCACCATCCGTTTAAGAAATGGGTCAATTTCTTTTCCGTTTCCAAGGCTTCGCAGATGGAAATTGATCCATCGTTTTTTGCAATTGATGTGCACCCAAACAGGGGAGCTTTTGAACCCAACTTTGCGTAAAGGTTTAAAAAGGGGGGTTTTTCAACGATGGGCCTGCCTGTGCGAGGTGCATCTTTAACATAAATAATAACTGAATCTAATCGACGAAATCAAAAGTGCACGTAATTAGCTGTTACAGTGTTGGCACCATAAACACCTGCAATTTTCAGCCCCATTGGCTTTCATTTTCGCCCTTTATCAAAGAAAAAATGTAAAAGAACTGAATTTCTTTGTTGACTTTTATTTTAACACCCTGTAACTCACAACACTGAATGAACCAAACAAACAAACAAAAAATAATTTTTTTTAGTGGGAAATGCCATCTTGACAACGAGCATAAATTTGAAATTGTTTGATCGATACTTCACGAGATATTGACACTACAGCCATCTACCGAAAAAATAATGGATTTCTTTTCCCCCAACCTAATAATATAATTTTCTTCACTCAGTACCTGCTTCGAGTTAGGAGAGTCAACTCTCTGCAGTGTTTCCGAATTATTTAAATTTTGAACCGAGTTTCTAAAAGTAAATCTGAACATCTTAGATCCCGATTTTAGTAGAAAATCTCCTAGAAAAGAGAGTAAAAATCTCTTCTTATAGGACCAAAAAGTCAATCCGGAAATTACAGTTTTCGAAAGGCTTAGTGTTTTGCCCTAAATTCAAATGAATTAAGGACAGAACTGAATAGACCACGTGACCCACATAAACAGAGATTGTTTATTGACTCAGACTAGATTAAGTATTATATGCACATTTTATTATATTTTATATTGTATTGATTTACTATTTTTTTTTAGTTACTATATATTTTATTTTAAATTTAAGTGTTAAAATAATCCCCCCTACCCTACAGATCAAATTAATGGACATAAAATTACCGAATTGTGGCAAAAATAGGGGTTCAATATTTTTCGCAAAGTACTGTTATTAACTAAGAAATGATCAATATTATATAGTTCCAAACTGAATAGAGAATCGATTTGCTCTTATAACTGCTGCTTTTCTATTTAGGGGCAAAAACTCTTCACCCAGTGTGAAAAAAAAAGATAATTTGATACATTTATTTAAGGTGAAAAAGCTCTGTTATATTCCAAAGAGGTAAAAGAAATTTGTTGTTATGAGAATTTCAAATATCTATCTTTTTGTAAAGTGTCCACTTGAGTTGATGTTTCCAATTAATTTAGGAATAGAACTTTCTGCGGTTTTTCTGAAACATTTATCTTCCGAATTAGAAATCCAGGGGAAACAAATGCAAGCGTTCGATCAAGAAATGGATGATAACAAAAAACATAAAAAATAGACAAAAGTATTTGTAAATTCGAAAAATGTTGGGAAATCCAAAACTTTTAATCATGTTTTCAGTCGAAAAAGAAAGAGCTCAAGGGGATTTTTCGTTTAAGAGGTAAGGTTTTTAAACTCCAATTTTAAAACCATCAAATTATGCATATTTTTAGCTTAACCAAAACAAATATAGGAGAAAAGTGACTCACTCATTCCTCACTAGATTTTTGAAACTATCGGATCTACAGCAATGAAATTTGGCAGCAATATTCTTTTGAATTAGTAAAGATAAAATAAAATTTTCTTTAATGAGTAAATATATTAAATGAAGTTCTTTTAATGGGTATAGATAAGATGAGTACCAAAAAGAACGAGTTTTTGAAAATCGATCAGAGGTTGGGGAGGTTGTACACAAAATTCCACTTTCAACTATTAGAATTTTTCGTAATGGCTGCGTATTGGTATTTTTACATTTTCAGGCCTAATACATTCCCAGGAGCTGGTATCACTTTTTAGTGCGGCACCATTTAGGCGATACCAAATACCGCAAGAAATTTTGACGCCATTTTCTTCCCCAGAAGGAGGCACCTGAGCTCTGGCCGATGTGAAATTTGTACTTAGGAATTTAATTTTTCTGAAAGCATCCAAACCAAATGGACGCTTAAAGGATATTTTTCATGCCGTATAATCATACGAAATGGCCGTTGTTGATTTTCTGCATCATGAAAATCCCGGTTGGGCCGGGTCCACTCGCAATCTTGGTTACACAAGGCCAGTGACAAACCAACTACGCCACCCAGCCGGCTCAACTATTCGAACTACAAGATTGGAATTTGGTAAGTATGTTTTTGTGGGAAAGGGGAAAAACGGAAAAATTTTTCTGAAATGACTCCTTAAGGGGAAATTGTGGGAGGGGGCGTTATAGGCAAAAATTCATTTTTGAACTGTTAGATTTCCAGGCTTTAAATTTATGACATACATATTTCTTCTGTCGAAAAGAAATACGTTACAGGTTTTGCGGAAAGGGATTAATAAGGGGACTTGCGAGGTATTACGGCGGCGTTATAGATTTTTAAAAAAATCCCGTTTTTTGACAATCAGACTTACAACTTTAAAATTTGGCAAGCCTTTTTTTTTTAATCAATGTTAAGAGAATCGCTAAAAGTGGTGTATAGGGACTGTGGGGAATCGACTGGGGAAAAGGAGCTACAGTGGGCATAAATGATAAATATACTTCTGTTTGAGGAACTCAGATCATATCCTTTTTCAAATCAAAAGGAAAGTGCTGTAAGAATATTTTTCAATGCAATAAAATGCATAATGACTCTGATAACAATTACTTAAAAAAATAAATTATAGTTTTAAAAAAAATATAAAAAACAAGCTTTTATAGTGAATCGAACTAAAAAGTAAAAAAAAAAAATTCTTAATATAAGAATAAAATGATTAACGAGAAAATTAATGCCATTGGAATACAAGCGCGGGGTGCTCTATATTAATTGTTATAATTTCTTGCTAGTTCTATTTCGAAATGCTGAGTTAGTGTAAAAATGTAGTACAAAGCACCCCACGCTCTTACCCCAATGACATTAATTTTCTCGTTAATCATTTTATTTTTATATTATGAATTATTATTTTTTTACTTTTTAGTTCGATTCACTATAAAAGCCTGTTTTTTAAGTTTTTGAAAACTATAATTTATTCTTAGTTGAATTTACCCTTGGATTTAATATTTGCGGCCAGAAGTATGTGGCTGCTGGAATTAGTCTTGCTCTTTAATGGATATTAATTAATGGATCTGTGTGAAGAGTATTTATTCTCGCCGTTAACGGTGCCTCGGATTTCTATAATGTTAATTCGTATCATCACTTTCAAATGTATTGCTTTATAAAAATAAAAAAATATTTAGCAGTTAGAACATAAATTATTTTTATTCACATGGACGAGTCTTTTTTTTTAATTCCATTTTCAGAAAAACTACGAACCCACCCACCCTACCTTTTTTCACAGAGAGAACACTTTTTTTGTTTTATTTTTCACTAACCAGAAGCCTTTTTGTGGTTTTAGGGATGCAACTTAATCTTTTAGTTGCTAAATTTGGAATTAGTCGCCAAATCTAGAAATGGCATATGGAATTAGTCGCCAAATCTTAAAATGGTTTATGCAATTAGTCGCCAAATCTAGAAACGATATAATGAATTAGTCGCCAAATCTCGTAAATCCTTAAAATCTTTAATTATTAAAATCCTGGTCAGGACAATGAAACAAAATTATGAAATTATTGTATTGTCATGGATCCTTGACAAGTGTGTGAAATTTCGAATTAGTCTGACCTTTTAAGTGGATAAAAATCGAGTTCAAAGATTCCATTACATACAAATGAAATTTATAAAAACGTGTTAAAAAAATGTTTTGCCTTACAATGTCAATAAATATCCGGAGATGGGGGTGAGTAACGGCTAATTGTATTATATTTGTTCTTTAACATTGATTTAAAAAGGATCGTGTACTTCTCAGTTAAAGAAGATTATGATTAATGATCAAATAAATATTCGAATACATTTTTGAATTATTTATTCTTCTTAAATAAATACAATTATCTAATGTAAATTTTACACTATTTTAAATGTTGTTGTTTTACGAGGATCATTCTGAAATTTTTGAGATACACCTAGGTTTTTAAAGTTATACTTACAAAATTTTAGGAGTGTTCAAAGTAGTCTCCTTCAGCATCAATGCACTTTTGTAGATTGATTGTTTTTTTCACACAGATTAAATGCCTCAAACTATTCATTTCTTGGAATTGATGGGAAAAATGCATTTATAGCTACATCAATCTCTCTAATTGAAAACGACGTCCACGTAAGCTCTTTTTTAGAGAACAAAATAACCAGAAGTCACATATTGCTAGATCCGGAAATTAAGGCGAATGTTCTATCACTTTAATTTGTTTTTGTTTAAGAAACTCAACTGTGTTAATTCGGCTGTTTGGGGAGATGCATTGTTCTAGTGATGCATCATTCCCCTAACATTCACTTCTTGAAGACTTTCTGGAAGACATTTGGTGGTATACGGGTTTGCGGTTACTGTTTTGTGTCCTTCCTACTTGATGGCTTTAACCAATTCCGTACTTCTGATGAAAATGGCATACATTACTTTTATCATTTCTCTTTGTCTTTCACCATTGTTGGCGTGGGATCATCTTCAAAGACTCATACTTTACTTTCTTGACGTGTTATAACGTCAAAAAACGGTATGTACGCTTCTTCATCCGCTACAATTTTAGAGATGTTGCGTTGGTCACCATCATTTAGCAATTTAAGGGTTTCCTTACTGATTCTCTCCTCTTTTTGGTGCTCAGTTAGATTATGGGGAACCCAACGACACGGCAAACTACTTTTTTCGTATGTAATTCTTCATGAATAATTTTGTGTACGGTTGCGGACCCAATGTTAAGTTCTTTCTGAGTCATTTGGTAGGATACAACGATTATATCATCCATTAAGAGAACAGAGACGTTCCCCCCTTAAAAAAATCGATTTTTCAATTTTCATCTTAAAAAAGTAAAATTTAAGCTGTTTCCCAAAAAAATGTATAACATATATAGGTTTAAAGCAATATTCGAGTAATTGCGGTTTTAAAAGTAACACCCGTCACGCCTGTTGTTTACGTTACCCACGTCAACTGCCACGCCCTTTTTACATGACCAAGATGTTTTATGTAGATTAAGTGATATAAAAACCAATCTGATTTTTTTATTTTTTTCTTGTGGTTTGGAAGGATTATAACTACCAACTCAATCTTGTTTATACCCAAGTTTTTGGAATTTTAAACATTTGTTTTCCCGTGCTTGAGTTAAAAACCCCGTAGTTACAATTTCATATTTTGACTGTAATTTTTTTTTTTTTTTTGTTTACATTCAATTTGTTTCAATTTGCGAGAATTTTAAACATTTGAAATGCCCGAACAAAAAAATTTTGGGGCAATTTAAAACGTCGTTTAATTGTAAAACACTTCAGTAAATGCTGAGGTGAACAGTTGATGTCAGGTTTCTAAAAAAAAAATTGAGAAGAGTGAAGTATCTTTTAAGGACTTGAAGAAAATTTTTTCAGTTGAAACTCAAACAGGTATGTTATTATTGATTTAAATATCTCAATGATATTTTCAACAATATTCAAAAATGCAGATATTGTGAAGATCTTTCTGCTTTGATGTTGCTGAAAAAAAAAGTAGCCCAAAAAGGCCTTGCTCCAGTGTGTCAGCAACTTGCAATATTGTGGTTCTGGTGATTCTTCAAAGACTTCAAATACTGTCGATGGAAAAAGGGAAAATTTGAGGTTTGTTTATGGCGATGCATTGGAATTGGCAAAAAGTGCAGCCGATATTTTTGCCGATGAACTTACCCCCCCCCACTAAATTAGAAAGACTGTATACCCCAAATTTTTTAAAAGCGTTGAAACTTTTCCCCCCTTCATTCAATGGTTAACAGCGTTAATGAACTGTCATTAAAAAGAACACATAAAACATACAATTGCTCTATATGGGACCTGGCGAAAAGGCCTCTTAAAAATGGTGTTGTAACTGCAACCACTGATAAGGGAAAAAGTTATTGATTTCGAGTGCCTATCAAAATATTCTTTGAATGAAAAAATAGAACAAAACCTGGAAATTGCCGTTAAACTATCACGGATTTAGTGGGGAATGGGGAGGAAGGAGACGGATTTTCATGCTCCTACCAAATTCAATATTCGGTATGTTAAGTACCTTGGAATGGAATTCAAAGGGGGTTCCAAAAAGTTCAAGAATCAAACATATACGGTGATAATTTCCTGTTAAAAAAACAGAGTGCATCGGCCACCTCCAAAAAGGATGGGAGCAAGCGGGGAGAGCCCTAAAGAACAATTTAAAATCCACCAAGCCAGACAACAAACCAATATCTGAACGGGGAAGGTGGACTGATGCAAAAATTCTTCTGTGAAAAATATTTGGCCTAGCCATAAGAAGAAATCGGGAAAACGCGCAGATATGTCCAAAGCCATCAGGGCAATATATTTCCATAAACTGTCGACAGATGAAAACCCCAAAAATCTTTGTGCCCTGGGGAGAAAAAAGTTGGTGCGGGTACAATAAAAAAATTGTTAGGGGAAAAAACACCCACAAACGTTCCCCTCCCAGAAGCAGTTCTTTTAAAATTAAAAAAAATTTTTTTGAGACTTAACTGCAAAAGAACTGTTATTAAAATGTTTGCATGGAAAAACAGAACCCCCCCAAAACTTTAATAACTGTGTGGGAAACTTTTTGGAAAACACATTTGTGAGCAAAAAAAACTTTTTAAAAAGGGTGTTATGGAAGCAGTTATAGTTTAATGAAGGTCATATCAAGGACAGAAGTATTAAAAGCATTAAAAAAACAATCCCGGATCAACACTTTGGAAAGGCCCCAAAAACTACGTCAGAATTTGTGAAGCTGAGATGGCTGTTCTAAAAGCTACCAAAAAGCCAAAAAAAAAAAAGGCAAATTAAAAAAAAAGCAGGATGCTTTTGAACAGTCAATGTAAGATTACAGTGCTGGAAAATTTTTAAAAAAAAATCTTAGGTGTGCATCATTTTATTTAGTTTTTTTTAATTTTTAAAATGTGTTTTTCAGTTTTTAGGTACATGTGAAAAAACTATTTGTTATATTTTTTAAAGAAACTTGGTATTTGCCTTTGTGTCATGATAATGTATTTAATGCTACTAATTTTATTTCTGAAATTTAATGTTTTACTTTATTGCTCAATTTCTAAAAAAAAAAAAAGCCATTTTTTTCAAAATTTGAAAAGTCAAAATTGAAAAAAATTTTTAAAAAAATTTGTGAAAGGGAAAAATAAAAAAGAACATTTCATTTAAATAAAGGTACAATTTTATAACAAAACAGCATGTTTTGTGGTGTTATATGTTATAAAAAAGGAAAAATATTAAAGACACCATTTTCCGAAAAAATTTTTTGGTGTGCTTTTTTGAATCCTTTTATTTCTTAAAATATTTTATATATTTAATAATTTTTTTGTTGTAGTATATTAAGAAAACATATATATTGCTGCCAAATTTTTATTTATGGGTCTTTTCTGTTTTGAAAAAAAAAGTTCTTTTGAAAACCAAATTTTGCTCATTTTTGTCATCAAACGTCCGGGTTCCCTTAACATTTTTTTCATGGGAGACACATTATTCTGGATTACTACCAACCAGGACTTCCCTTGTGTCATCCTGAAAAGAATTGAGACCTCTGCAAAATTCTTTAAACCATCTAAATAGAATACCACGACATGGAGATTCATCACCAAATACTAGCTGCAACCGTTGAACGCAATCCGTCTTGATTTAATCCCGCTTTAAAATCATAGAAATTCAGAGCATGATAATGTTCTCGCTTTAACTCCATTTTCTTTGTCTAAAACTTATTCTACGCTAAACAACTTGCCGTAAATCAGTAAAAAATCGTCTGTTGTGTTAAAATACTTTGTATTTTCAAATTAAAACATTAACTAGTTTTTTTAACTTCTCGTCTGATAGTATCTCAAAAATTTAGAGTTAACCTCGTATTTTTAACTAAAACTAAATTTCCCTAACTGAAATTTCGTGTTAATAAATAAATTAATTAGATTAATTAACAAATATAATTAACTTTTGAACAATGATTTTTGCATTATCAATTCCTGTATTTTATCACCCAATTGTTTTCTTATAAAAAAATAAGACAAAACTTCAGATTTTGTGAACTCCTTCGAAAAGTTTCTGAAATATAAATTTTAAGAAAATGTTTGGGAATGTAAATTCAGTATCTCAAATATTTGATGATGTAAAATTTTCAACTCAATACTTATCACAAATGCTTGCATTCATTGATAAATATTTTTTCTCCGTATAATTTTAAAATTATAAAAAAAAATAATTAAAAGGCAATAATATCAGGAATAATATATATACAATAACAAATGTTGAATTGCATCAAAATCAAATATTTTAGAAGTTTAGATTCCTCGAAGTAAAACCCACAAATTCTAGATCTTATGTAAATTTTTCGAATAGTTCAGAAAAAACCCGAGAAAAAATTACGTAACTTAAGGGATTATATATTAGTGTTTTTTTTCTTTCAAAAAACTATTATTTAAACAATAACCAAATGAAACATATATATACCATATAATTTGCAAAGTTATTTTAATCTATCATATTCTTTAAGATACTCTAATTTTTTTTAACTTCCATTTTGCAAAAATGTTTAACAATCATCTCAATATATTTAATACAGAAAAGCAAATGAGTTTTATCGATGAGCTTGGATTTTCTTATTGAGTTTTAAATTTAATATTTACTTTAGTTACTTTAAAATTTTAAAATTCCTTTTGTATACTGATAAAAACATTATATCAAAAGTTTATATTAGAGCTTTTTTTCTATAGATAAATTGTTTTACACTTAAGGCGTTAAATTTTTTAAGAGTAGAGTTGTGTTCATTGTATTATAAGCAGAATTATAAATGATATCCTTCGGTAAGCAGTGATTAGAAAAATTTGATGATCGTCGATAATACATAAATTGACTGTTTTTCTATGATTCTTTTGTATAACCGAAAAAATGGAATCAATAAATTGGTTATAATCAAAGTATAGAAACAAAAACTAGAAAAATTTTAAGGAGTTAAACTTTTCAGATTGTGAAGAAATTCAAACAGTTTTATTATGAAGCATGAAAAGTATTTCATTATTTAATCTTGGTTTCATAAAACATTACAATAAATTCCTTGTTTATTTGTATTGAGCTTAAGTTCATTAAAAATGCTTTGCATATTTAAAACTACCCCCTTCTATGTGCATAACTTATTTGCTTTCTCATTTCTTCAAACTGGAATGAATTTTCCTCGATTTTTATACGTGCAAAACAGTGTTATTGAGAATTTGGTTACTTCAAAGAGTAAGTAATGTATGTAAAGCATGAATTCAACAATCCAGGGATGAAAGTCTATTCAGAGATAGACTATACATTACACTTCTTATAGTTATAGCGTATTTACAAGACCTCAATAAACATCGCTCGCGATCAAACAATTGTTAGGAAACAGATATGGAGATTTGTCTGTCTAGTCTAGATAACAATAGAGATTATCCTCTGGACTCACTCAGACTTTGATATCAAATATTAAAGAAATTAATTCAAAAGCATTAAGAAATTCTATAAATCTAGGTTATTTAAAGTTATCTCCCTTCGAGCAATAAAGTTGAGTACAACCTATATAGAAAGAACTGTAACAAACTCAAGATACACGACCCTGTATACAGCCCCAGAGACAAACTAATTATTTTTTCCCTCTAAGACCCCAGATCTCAAACATTGCAACTTCTCGCATACAGTGTTCTAAATTTAAAAAGAGAGATATTAAATTAGCATCCAAACGTATTTTCAGATGCCTAACTGTTATTCACGTATGTTTAAAATTTTTAAAAATAATATTTATTGGGAAAGTAAGCACAAATTTGTATTCCCTAACGTAGACCATTGAATAATACGAATATTGAAAATAATAATAATTTTTGGTTTTTTAACTTTTAAGTGCAAGTAATTCCTTTGAATATGAATGAAATATAAAATAACAGACGCATTTAAGATAATGAAAGGATATTAACGAACATCCCAAATGAAAAGTACAATTAAATCGTAAAAATTAGATGTAATTTATCATGTATAACCTTAATTACTCATTTAAATGGAGACTGTTTTGTGTTAAACATTTACAAAATATATGCATTATTTAAACTCTTTAACTTCAACAGAAATTTATATAAATTTAAAACATGAAAGTAATCAGCACACTTTAATGTTTTGAAATAAGTGACAGATGTTATTTCGTTAATCAAATTTAATCTTTTCATATTTTTCAAGAATTTCTGAAATTTGCATTTAAAAAAAAGTAACATGTTATGAATACTGAGCAACTGAATCGAAATAATCAAGATCAGAAAATTTTGTTGTCATGCATAACCCTTATGTTGCTTTTGAATGCGGCTTTAATAAGAAATTAACCAATTAAACATCGCTATGCATAGTAATATAGAGTACAAAAAATAGTAAGGTAATTTTTTTTCCGATTCAACAAAAAATCGATTACGTTAAAAAAGAATTTGGGCATCTAAAAAAAGCATAATTCTCCAAAACAAAAAAATTTAGCTGAAGAGAAATAATTTTATACTCGCATTTTTTGATAAAAGAGCAAATATTGAAAAAGATGAAAAAAGAATACGAAAAAAATATTGAACATTATTTATCTAACTTTTCTTCCTTCTTTTAAATTTTCAGTAGAGTAATATAGTATCAGTTTCTTATCGACTTTGATGTTTAAGCTGAGTAGTTGAAAAAATTCGCTTACAACAGTAGTTAATCAGTTGTATTCGCAAACGGAACAGAAGGAAAGGAATTGACACGATTTTGAAATTACCAAATTTATTTCTCCGCTGTTTATAAAGAGAAAATTAGAACCCATGGATTACATCGGTATACACTTTTGTTTTTTATTCTTAATGAGTTTGTTTTTCTTTAATTCGCATATCAATTTTGATTTTTGTCAACGTATTAAAATATACACATATAAAACGATAAATTTTGTAATTATCCTCATAAATTTGTATCAACTGACACCAAAATGATTTAAATATTTTTCACAGCAAAGAAATTAAACATTTTTCAAAACTTTTTCAAAAAATAATCCAGTACAGAGTCCCATAACCATTTTTTTCAAACATATTTGGAATTCTATTAAAGATGGTCAATTTTTGTTTATATATAAACTGATCATTAACAAATATTTTCACTGTATATATTCAATTCTCAGAATTTTTTCGCAGCAATTTTTAAATTTTCTTAAGCAAATAAAACAATTTTAATCTCATGAAAAACTCGTTTTTAAAGTAATTAATATCAAAATGTTAGGTATGAAATAATTTACTTTTCGGCAATTTTTTTATATTAATAATTTTCCATGCTTTAAAGAAAGTATATAATTTAATTCACACACAAAGCATTATCGGCCCAATCTTATTTCTGTTGTTTCATTTAATATGATTTGTTACCCATTCTATTGATTTTCATTGTCCCTGAAAAGCCCAAATTAAATCTCCATAATTGTTTATGCAAATATATGCTCAGAATTGAAGTTAACTGCATCATTCACTTTTAATATGTAACAATGTTCTTAGAGGCAGTTGAAAGAACAGACGTGTTTCGAGGGCAATAGATCATTTGCATTTTTTTAAGAGCTTTTGTGGACTTATATATTAAAACGCGTCAAAATTAGACCGTATCAGGGATTCTCAAACGGTGGGGCACGCCTACTTAGGGGGGCGCGAGCATATTGAAAAGTAGAAAACGAAAAATTGTTTAACAAAATTATTAATTTATGGAAGGTAAACAAACAACATGCATTCTGACATAAAAAAAATAAATAAAATATACTCATTTACACTGATATAGTACTCTTATAAATGTATCAGTACTGAACAATGTATTTTAAAATTAATTAAACAACACTAAGTTAAGATCATGTTTAATAATTACCAGTGACCTTATGGTCTTGTCATATAAGAAACTGCAACCAAAAAGTAATATTTACCTGGATAATTTGTACGGTTTACAATTAATCTATGAACTATCGATTAATAGCTACGTGATTCGCTCCCCAATGCCACAATTTTCCACGTGGGAGCCCCTATGTGATATATTGGGGGAGGGGGAGAAAAGAATTAAATCAGCGAATTCTCTGAACACTGTCAAGGTTCTTTTATTGCATTCCAAGACCTTCGGAATAATTCTATGGATAGCAGTGCACAGAAAAGATCGTATTTTGGAAAGACGTATATATACGTTAGGGGCAATTATCGCTTTGGTTGAGCGAAACGTTTACTATGGTCGGTGGCACTTAAGAGGTTAAAGTCGTGTTGCAACTTTAGCGTCAATATATAGTTTTATTGAATTCAATACAGTGTGCTTTTATATGGAGGGGGTGGGGTGGAGGCGACGAAAATTATGATTGAATATTGGGTCGCAAATAGTGAAAGTTTGAGAAGCACTGGGTTCATATGATAATTCTATTATATAACGAATGAATTTATTTTTTATATTTTAATTTTTTCACAATTCTATTAACATTATTATTTAAATTTAGTCATCTCAGATCAAAACTCATCTATTTTCCTTAAGCTAAGTTTTGAAAATTAATTATTTATTAAATAAAAATTATGAAATAGTACAAATATTCAATTGAGGAATAGTCATCTTTCACGATTATCTGAATAAAGCTGTTACGGAATACTGAAAATTTCATTAATTACGGGAGGAAATTGTCAAGCAGCAAAACTTAACAATTTAAGAGGGAAGAATGTTGGTTCGACTATGTTGGGCTGTGCATTGAATATTTTTCGAGTCAAAAGAGCCTGTTAGCCATGATAAGTCATATTATCATTGATAAAACGAAATTTTTCATCAACAGTGTTGAGCAAAAGTAGAACATTTGAGAGAAGAACGTTCTCAGTGTACCATAGGCTAATTATGAATCATTCATCAAGCCCATTAACATCCATGTGGCCAATGACCATGAAGTTTACTTGTACCGTAATACTGAAATTCGCATTTCCAGAATATGCTCGCCATAATAAGCACCATATTAGTTTGCATTTACATTCAGACAATGTACTGAATTCATTCTTGGAGAACAAGGTAGATCAATATTCATCAATCCAATGAGAATGTAGGTGGTATCATCGCTACAGTGTTGCTTCAAGAATGTTCAGCGACCTCTTTTCCCGCAGGTCATAAACAGCAAAACACAGGATTAAAGCAGTTTGATGACTGACTCAAAAAGGGATTCTTCTTCGTTCCAGTTGTCTAACTCGCGCATAGAATAATAGTGGATCGGCAGGCTTGTGGCTCAAATTAAACTCTCATGACAAAGTCAACACTTGTCGGCACAAACAAAACACAAAAAATAGGCGTTGGGGTGTATAGTTCTCCCTTTTGCATTTAGAGGAGGTCATACCCTTTACAATAAAGCCCAATAAAGCCTTTTCTGCTCCTTTCTGTACTGTGCATGTCCTATTCATTTTTTTAGTTGCAATATTTTCTTCATGTTTTAAATTGTAAATCGTGGTTCTACATCAGTGGCGGATTGGTCAAAGAAATTGACCTGGCAGGAAGAATTGCTCGAAATACCTCTGGCTCACCGGGCATTTGCCCGGTCGCCCGCCAGTCCTACCCGCCACTGCTCTACATTAGGAATTTCATACCTCCCAGTTGAGGAGAATTACGGCAAAATCAAACAAGGGGCTTAAGTTTTGCGCACTAGTGTATATCAGAAAATTTTAATTACAAGTATAAAAAAGCTTAGACTTTTCAATCAACTGTTTAGAAAATTTCAGTGAAATAATTGTACTTTTTTCAGTTAAAATAAAAAAAAAATACTTACTTCGCATATTTTGCTTCCTTTGCATAAGAGAAAAGATTTATGTAAATAGATGAAAGTATATTCTTTGAAATTCAGCGTAAAAGGTCTTGTTTTATTCCTAATCTTCTAAGGTTCATGTGTAGTTTTTGATTTCTGGAAGATATAATACAGTTGTAATTTAGAATCGGAAATCTTATACGTTTCTAAAGGTAAACGAATGATAAAATATACAAGCTGACGAGAATGACTCCATCCTTATTCAAAAGAAATTAGCAGAAATATATATTTACCATAAAAGAAAAATCAAAGACGTTTGAGCTATGGTAACTTTTAAAAAATTAATAATATAAAACGAAAACCTGAAGACGTGGAAAAATTTCATTTAGCAAAAATAATATTTCTTAACGTTTATATATATATATAGTTGACAGTTGAGAAATATAATTAATCATTTGATTTGAAATTTTATCGATGTTTCCTGTCACCAACAGACTTTTGACATGTTAGAAAGAAGTGTGCCTGACAGGCATAAAATTGAGTCAAAGACATCAGATTAAAAATAATTTGTTTTATGAGCAATCTTCCAGCTGCAAACGAGACCGTTGGTAAACACCTTTTTATCAACAGTTAGTTTTAGATTGAAGTTTTAACTTCACCGTTGTAAATCCATGAAACTGTCTGCCCAATTTTGTAACTAAAAGTGATGACATTTCGTTTCAACAAGCTTTGATTTTCCGATGAAATTCCACTCACTGTGACAAATCTGTAGGAAGATGTCGATTTGAATTGCCCCAAGACATAACAAATTAATGGTCTAGGACCACTATGATTTCCTATTTCATTTTATTTTGAAACACAGACGTCACATTTAGATAAAGCCTAATCGGATATTTTTCTTTTTTAAAAAAAAAATATTTCGAATTATTTTGTATCTCAAAGCAAACAGATAAAAACATGGTTTTTGCTTTAGAGATTTATTGATTTTAAAGAAATATATTTTCTCAAGAAATGATATTTACAATGGCAATAACTATTATTGAATACATTTTCTTTTTTCAAGATTTCCTGTGATATTTTACCATTTTTTAAGTATCACTGCTTTGTAAAATAAATGGTTTACCATTTGTTTTTGTCTAAAGTATTGCGTAAATCAATATTTCACTTGATACCAATGTTTTTACAGATGCAACTGCATTATAAGTAATTTATAAAGTGATTTTTATGCATATAAAGTTTCATAAATAGATTTAAGGAAAATCATTATTAAAAATATAATAATTTTAATAATTTCCGTAACTGATGAACTTTGAATATTGTAATGAGCGTACACAAAGAACACTCTTCTTGAGTAATGATTGGCACACGACCTGTTATTATAAACCTTGTGGACTTACGAAGTCTAATCCACAGTTTTTTTAAACTACATTTTATAGTTATGAGTGTAGCGTTTCGATAAAGATAGAAATCTGTGAATTTACAAACAGCTTGCGTAGAAACCAGCACAAACATTTCTTTTTCATAATACAAAATTTGTCACAAAGAGTGTAATTGTCATTTGATGAATAGCTATTTATATATATAAGTTGGTATATTTTACTGTATGTAATTATCTTAATCAAAATGAATTAAATTTCTATTATAATGCTCAATTTTGTTGCGCTTACTTAATATGACAAGCTAAATAATGCTAAAAAGGGACTTTTAAAAAGTAATGTAAAATTCACTCAGTTCACCTTTAGATTCAAAATTTTATTTAAATATCTATAAAAACACTCCGTCAAGCTTTGCTTTATACTTCTTCGTGCTTCATTTGGATCATTTGACATAATTAAATTGAATTTTGATTTTAAAAAATCAGCTAAAGGTTTTGATTTGTCTTTTGAAAAATCTACTTTAAAATTTCCACTTAAAATCATAGGTAATTTGTTCAGAAGACCCGATCCGGCTTGGTGAATTTTGGTTGTAATTTAACAATATTCAATTCTATCCATGAATTAATTCAAGCAAAGGGATAGTAAGACAGGTAGTTGATTGGGAAGAGAGGAATCTAGGTCAAAACCTTTAAAAAGAGATTTAATCAAAAGATTTATATCACCTAACATCTGACTTACACTAGCTCTTTTGTCATTGTATGGCAGTTTTGTACAAATATATCCGGTTCTGCTGCAAGGAAAGTCTTCTTAATAAAATTTTGTTTTCTTGTATTTAAATTATTTAATGTAACTTTTTCTTAATACCTGTATACTTTATATAAATTTTTAATTGTTTTAATTTTCATTTTAGACTCAAAGTATAGAAAAGTAACGTGAATAATAGAACTACTTTTGTTCATTGTCCTTTTTTTACATTTTATGTTTAATTTTAGTGTAGGATTTCTCTTTCTCTCTAAGACTTTTCAATTCCTACTATTAGCTCAAACTCTCTATATATTTTTATCTTGGTGGAATTTTCAATCGTAAATAAAATACATTTTAAAGCACTCAATTGAGCTGAAATTTTATATACACGATTATTTTGGATGACAATACACTAATTTAATCATAATTAATAAAAATTAATTTATTAAAAGTAATTATTCAAAGAATTATAAATACATGCACGTTGGCATAATTTTTAGCGACTTAGCGATCCTTTTGGCGACTTGTGTCAAAACTTGAAAAAGGTTTTTTTCTCACATTTTAAACCGCTCATTTGAGCTGAAATTTTCTATGCACTATTGTTTTGGGTAAAAATACAATAATTTAATTATAATTAATTAAAATTAATTGAATGAAATTAATTATTAAAAATTACAGATACAACTACGTTGGTTTCCTTTTTAGTGACCATTTTGGGGACTTGTGTCAAAATTTGAAAAGTTTTTTTTCTCACGTTTTACGGAAATTCAGTTGAACGGAAATTTTATATACACAATTGTTTTGGATAACAATACGATACTTTAATGATAGTTTATAAAAATTAATTGCCATTTAATGTTGTGATTCTGTCATATGTATATACAGATTTATATTAATTGTAACGATTTAATAAAAAGTAGCTAAAACAAAATTTTTCTTTGTTGATCTATTTAGAAATTAACTTAATTTTTTTTTATATTACTTCTTTAAAAATATTCATGCTTCAACTAGTGTTAAAAAGAATCCCGCATTCATTTCAGTAGAAAGAGGTGGCGGGGGAGGGAACCCCACTTAGATCGAAGCTAGAAACTTTATTTTTACGGCGTATTGGTGGTGGGTGGCAAACTACAACGTGTAGGAATAGCCGGGGGGAAATGTCTCTCCTTTTCTTTTTAGGGGTGTGTATGTTCGAATGAAGGCAAAAAAGCCGAATGAGCATTACATTCCCGAGCGTGACGTTCATTCAAGTTCACTCTCCTGCAAATCGCGCCAATAGAAGTTATCACTTCAATGAAAAGTATTGGTTTCGTAATTATTAAAAACTAGTCTCTAATAGTTACTACTTTTAAAACTAAAATTTCCTTCATGAATTTTGCACTCTTTCTAGTAATTCTTGACAACAGATCATAGATATTCTTAATGGTTATTTAACATAAGCAATTACATCGATTATCAGACAGACGGTTATATTTACAGATACTTATGTATTAATATATTTAATATTACATTTTTTGAATGATAATGGAATATTTTATAAATGGTTACTTTCCATTTCTATGCAACTTGCTATAATAATTCCAGAAATAAAAGAAATATATTAAGAGGGGGGACACTACAACATTAGTCATTTAACCTCCAATGCCAAAAAAGGAAATCAAAAAGAAATGCTTATAGGTTTCAAGACAAAAATGGCAAACCCAGAACTTCTTAAGAAACAGAATAATTAACACTATTTTCAGTCATTTTTTGGATTTCTGATTCTGAATAAATAAAGTTTATATTCTTCTTAATTTGTTAAACAATTCTGACTTTAATCCATCAAAACTAACACATTTAAATTTTATATAATAGTGCTGATGTTTATAAAATGTTGTACTTTTCCTTACGGTTGTTAGTACTGTTTACAGAAATATTCTAACAAATACGTTGGTCTCCTGAATATTGTTTCTAAGCTCAGTTTAAAGAAATGAATTATGTATTTCATTTTATAATAGATTTAGAATTGTCTTTTAAGCTATTTTTAAGAACAAAAAAGTCTTGAGAGAGTTTTTCTTCTTCCCTACTAAATACTAAGTTTATCATAATCAAACTCTATTTACCTCCACATTAGAATATAACATAACACTTATAAGTATTTCAATAATTTTAACAATTCGCTAATATTTTATAGGGATTCAATTAAGTACCAAAAACCATTAAGATAAAACAAATCCCTGCAAATGATTTTTTGACTTGTCCATTAAAGTATCTCTTCAACGTACTCACTATACAAACCATTGACATTTCAATTATATAATTCGTTTCATTATATAAAAAATGCATTACACAATTCAATGTCGTAATTGAAGGACCACTTCTGTCTCGAATAAAGAAAATAAAAACACAAACAAGTAAGTTAACCGGCTAATTGAAGGAAAAGCAACATTGTTTCTTCTCATTCATTTCCACTTGTGGGGACATCCTTACCTTAGGCAATCTTACCGCTCAGTATAACCCCCTAGTTTTTCTTACCTTTTCTCAGTAACTGAGAGGTGATGCAATCGTTATGCAACGGGAAATATTTATTGCGTCATTAAATAGAAATACGATTTTTTTTCCAATTAAATAATTAAAATGCGGGATTTCATAAAGAAACGTTACTCTGATAATGGATTTTATGTTGACTATTTCAAATAAAATCAAAACCAGTTATTAGATGACGCAGAATGAAGAATGTTTTCTACAATTTGAAAACTTTTAAGCACTGTGTTAACAGGTTAAAAGGAAAGGCGTTTAAATTTCTTTGCCTTTTTCAAAGCCAAATTTAGGTTTCTTTTTATAAAATTTATTCTTTTTTAAAATAAAATGTAAAATTGGGTAGAAATATATTTTTTCCGCAAATTATAAATGATTAATTAAATTCACACTTTATCAATTTATTTAAATTTTAATTATTTTATATTTTGATTGATCATATTTAGTTCAAAAATAAATTAATTTCTCAATTAATTTTAATGGGAAATAATATCTCTTGCTTTTTTCATATAACCATTTTATTCAAATGTCAATAAAACAACTTATATGTTTTACTTGATTATTTGTTTTCTTTATTACTTGATTAAGTGATAATGATAATTTTTGCATAAGATATTTAAGAGACATTTTAATACAAGTTTGCAAATAAATATTTTAATCCAAGACAAAATTTCAAGAATGGTAATTTTGATGCTTGTTGTCAAAACAAAAACGAACAAATCACATTTCATTTTAAAATAAGCTAAAAATTTTAAATTTTCGCAACAATTTCAAGTTTGTTTCTGAATGAAGTTATCATACAACAAAAAATGAATTATTATCAATTTGTAGGTTGGATTTTGACCTCCCATATATTGATTTTTGACAATCGATGATTAATACAATTAAACGTAAAAAACTTTTATTAAATATTTTAGGACACTTCATTGATTATTAAATGACTAAAGGAATATAGAATGATCACAAAAAATAAAAACATGAAAGTTAGATTCATATAAAAATATAAATTATTGATGTAATGAAAATTAACTACTTATATGAATTCCTTATTTTTATGAAATTTTAAGTAAATTAATTTTGTTTATTAAATAAAATGGACTTTTTTATTTTCACTTTCTCTATCACGTATAACAGGCATAGTGTTTAACCTATTCCCATCTCGTATTATGATTCCATGTAAGCTCTCTCTTAGTGTTTGTATATCTTTATTCTTGTGAAACAGAAATCAATATTTATTTAAACAAACCGAAATGTTCGTCGTACATCTGAGATTTTGTCACTCAACCTGTATCAACATCATAAAAAAATACTGATAATTTACTATTTTTTTTTCCCTTCTGTGAATTTTTGTTCTTTTCTTTTTTCTCTGTTCTTTCTGTTTCTGCGACTCTGTCCGGCGCATAAGAGGGCGGATCATAGAAACTTTAGGCCACTCCCTCCACGAAGATCATAGTATATGAGATATGGAGATAGTAAACAGCACGTCATACGTTCAGAAAGCGGCGAAGTTAAATGTTCTGTGAGCAGAGCGCTTGATTTTGCGGTTCTCCAATTTTCTGCGAGTGGGTAAGGTGCGCTTTTCTGTAAAATTTTTGAAACCTATTGGCGTAATTCTTATTTTAAATTGCTATTTTACTTTATTTTTATAAATGTTTTACTCAAATTACATTTAACTACTTTTAATCATTCTAAAATATTAATTTGTATCAAGAAAATTTATCCTGCAGTATTAGATATGTTTCAAGTTTCTTTAAAAAGATTTATAAATACTTTTTATCTGCATTAGGTAATAAGTTTAAATGACATTCAGAGAAACTACATTTATTTTTTAAACACTTTTCGCTTTTACCTTTCGAATAAAAAACCGCGAGTGATATTTTATTTAATAAAAGATAATGTAAATTCTTAAAATGAGACTCTAAATATACAAAAATGAAGTATTAAAAACTTAGGATTTTTTTTTTCTCTTCCAAATGTAATTTAATTTATGGTTTTCCAAGTCTGCCGTTTGTATTAAATTAAAAGATAATGTTAAAATGAGTTTTTTTATTCTGTTTGCATTTAAATGCAAATTATCATTAATTTACCATACTGAAAAAAATAGGGTTTTTTTTGTTATGAATTAAAAAAAGGCATTCAGTTTTAGAAAAGGAAGAATTCATATTTAAATTAATACCTTACTCTTTTTTATTATTGTAATTATTTAGTCTGCCCTAAAAAATTTATCTAATTTCAGAAAAGCTAATGTAAGCTATTTTGAGACTAAAAGCAACATTTTAAACATTTCATTATGAAGCGTTTTTTTTTAGTCATATATGATATAAAACAATGGGTTTCTTTATTCTAGAGACAGAACTTGCTTAAATAATCTATATATAATTTATCTGAATAATTTGAAGTTACATAATCGCCCTTAATAAATTTGTTTAAACTCGTATGTTTATTTCCTTTAAAAATCATAAATACTTATGAATATATGTCATATATTTCAATCTTGTTCAATGAATATATTTTAAATAACTTTAAGTATCAATTTATGTGTGGCTTTTCTATTTTATGCTTCTAAGCAGGTATCACTTTAGAATTTTTTAACTCAAATAAAATAAGATATTACAATTTCCTGTGTGGATATGCAAAACATTTTAATACATATTTCTTATTTTATATATTTTATTTGTGAGTTTTTTGTTGTAAAATAAACGAAATAATTGTTTCCGAATATATTCTGTGAAAGCTTACAAATTTACTGTTCGAAGTCTTCTGAAATTTTATATAGTTTTAAAATAGTATATGAGCCCAAAAATAATAATGTTCGTCCAATGTACTTTATTCGTTTCGCTTTCAAAAACATTGTAAGCTATACGAAGTGAATAACATATTTCATTGAAATTTACATTAAATCGATAAGTTAAAATAGAGAAAAACATATATTCTCATATCCTATTGCTGTGTCTTTTTTCAATGATGTATATTAAATGTGGTAAAGTAACATTAAAAAAAAAACAATGATTTTTTCGATTTTTTAAATTACTATTCAAACTGATTTAGTCACATGAATTTATTAATGTAAGTATAAGCTTAAATATCAGCAATAATATTAAAGTAAAATATAAATGTTAATTTTTTAATAATAAAATTCAAGTGCGCTACTAATTAATAATGTCGAAAATTAAAGTTCCAACCAACATTTTGGGGGAATTTTGATCAACAGGGAATGCTCTAAATAAAGAAAAATTCAAAAGAATAGAAAAAACATGTGAAATACTATCGAATTGAAAAAAATATTAATTTTTCATAATACATATACATACGACACGATTTTTTTTAAAAAAAAAAAAAAACAAGCTTATGTTTCTATTATACTAGAATCGACTAAAAACTATTCTTATATATATATATATATCTATATATATATATATATATATAACTTGTTTTCTAGAAAATTTAGTGTGTCTTGTTGTAATCTTTTCGTTTTCTCCTTTTTTAAATTTGTGTAAATTCATTTTAAAACCTCTAAAGCATTATTAAAGTAGCTTTCTTTCCCTTTGAAAATTGTTTCATAATAGCTGTAAAGAAGCAAAATAATATTTTATTTCAGAAAAAGAAAAAAAATTTTAAAATGTAAAAAGTATTCCAATTTGAATAATTGGAAGAGTTTGGAGTACAATATTTTTAGCTTCATTTTTTTTCTCGATACAAAGCAAAATTGATTAACCTATACTTCGGCTGAAAAAGTTATTTTCTTTTCTGTTGAATAAGAGATATTTAATTATATACGTTCTTTTCTTTTCTTTTTAAATAAAAAAATCCTTTTTTTTTCAAACATTAACAACATTTTTTAAAAAAATCTTTCTTAAATTATTTTAAGCGAAATGAAAGCAATATTCTAAAAATCTGTTTTCTAAAGTATATGAGTTAGATGATAATTGGCGGTTCTTATCGTAACAAATTGTCATTTAATTCTATGTTAATACAATTTTAATCTTTTTTCTACGTGTGTGTAACCATTGAACTTCATTTCCGCATGTACTAAGACTTCAAATGAAAGAATAATTTTTTAGTGGAATTAAATAAAAAGATTTATTTTTATTTTACCACCATAATTGCATATAAATGAAATAAAACCGCAACCATTTCCATCAGACTGTCTACAAATACAATTTAAATCATTTGTTCATGTTATAACTAACGATTTGTGCTTCTTTATTTTTTCTCAACTAAAAAAGTCGATAATTTTCCCAATATATTTGAAGGGAAGATTAATAAATAATTATACTTTGAGACTCTTATATGAAGAGTTCATTGAATCACAATATATATAAGTAACTTTAATCTCTTTCAAGTCAAAACTCATAGTGCTAAAGTTAAGCATATATAACTAAAAAGATATTTTTGTGTGATAATATCTTTAATTAAATAATCTTTAATATTTATTGCCTTTATTTGAATTGTAAATAATTGTTAAAATTCGCATTTTGCGTACTTATATATTAGACGAAAAATTCGAATAGTTCAGGAGGGATAAATAAAAATGATCAAAGTGGCTCAGAGTTATAATTGAAATGCAGACTCATCCTATTAAAAAAGCCGGAAAATAATAGCTTACGTATCATAAATGTGTGGTCTGTTGTTTTTCTCAGATATTTGGAATAAAATAGTCATATTTAAATCATGAACCATTTTTCAATACTGACAAAATAAAGTTAAATGCAATAACATAGTATGTAGTAATGTTACACATATAATCCAGTAGTAAAATTAATATTCATTGAAATAATGTAAAATCAAATAAATTGAAGTTAGGGAAAAAAATGTATTTCTGTTTCAGATAACTGGAATAAAAGAATCAGGAAGACAAACTAAAATAGGAAAAAAAAAGCTAGAAATAAAATTAATATGAATATTTTTAGTAGTTTAAAATAATTAATACTTTCTGCTTAAAACGTAGATTTTAATTTGCTTTGCTCTTGCTTTTTAATATAAAATTATGGATTTTAAAAGATCAAATCAATTGTATTGTGAAGAAAAAGAATTTCTGATATAAATATGCAGCATTCTCTCACACTATGAATATACCTCAAAGGCACTATAAGTACAAAATTTATTTATTTATTATATATATATATATATATAGAATTTTTTTAACTTGTTTTTTTAATATTCCATATAAGTATATAATTATTTTAAATATTTAAAAATAATAATAATAAATGTAAATAGATAAATAAAATACAAGATTAAAATCAGCGCCTGTAGTTTTTCGAAACTGTAAATAATAATTTTTTTATTCATTAATATAGTTTTTCTAATAATCATTTGAACTTATAAATACATTTTATAACCTTAAGCCATTATAATACATAAAAGGACCACCTAATTATTGTAGATTATGGTACAATAGGCTAGACAATTTAAGATTTGCCGCTTTCCCTTCCGTTTTAGTTTAAGTACATCAGAAGGCTTGAACAACGAGAAATGCCTCAGACAAGATCCTTTGGTGACAATCAACTGCTTATTTAGTTCTCAAAAACATATTTTCATGACGCTGTAGACTTCACGTTGTCGGCGGCTTCATTGATGTTTTTGTCGCCAGACACAGACCGTCTGCGATTCATGAATGGTAACCAGGAATTACATAAGGACTTAATTAACTGTACTTAAAACCTTATAAATTTTGTTCAAACTGGCGATATTCCAAAAACTATGCTTGAGCATTGTATCCTGTTTTAGTACTTAATATGTCTGATCATGGATGTTTGTACCGGTGTATACGGTCAAAGACCTTATTTTTAAAAGAAAAAAAAAATCTTATTTCAAGACTGTTTTCTGATATTCAAGAGCATAACCTAAACCAGAAATACATTTTGGAACAGAAAAATGTCCCAATGGGAAAAGTTATGGCACATGTGTATCCATACATAAATGATATCATTTTTTCAAAATAAATATGTAAAATACAAACATTATAAGTATAGCAAAAATTTAAAGTAAAACAACAAAAAAATTAAGCAAAACAAAGGGGAGGGAAAAATATCGGGAATGATGGATATAAAGTTATCTTATTAGTTGTTTAAAAAGCTATAATCTTATTAAATGAGCATTTTTTTTTACCATTTGACGACTTGCGCTAATTTTTCACATTATTCATTGAAGTTAAATAAAGGAGCTTTCAAAGAGATTATTAACGTTAAACATGCATGTGAATGCAGTAGCGCACACAGGAATTTTTCAAGGGGAGGGGGGGCCGGGGTTGAAAGTTCACCAATCTTGTATCATGCTCCTTTTGATTTTGTCGATTTTTCGGGAACAAAACAGTAAAAACTAATTAATGAATAAATAATAGCATTAATTAATAAAATTAATCATTAATAACAAATACTTAATTAAATTTTACGTACCATATACTTAGAATTATAATCAATCAGAAAAATATAGGGCCCTTTGGGGTCCGACCCCCGGGCCCTCCCTTGTGTGCGCCACTGTGTGAATGTAATTACCAGATTTACCAAAACAAAAAAATTTTCCTATATTTTTATAGTTCTTAAATAAAAAGGAAACTTATTATATTTAGATTGCGAAAAGTATTTAAAAATTTGTAAAATTTTTCATTCATAAAAAAAAAAAAATGATATTCTTTTATTTATTTATTTATTGTTGTCTCCTTCACATTCCATGATTTTAAGGTTAAATTATTGAAAATGAGGTTATGAAATGAGGTTAAAGTATTGTAAAGATAATGCAAAAAAGAACATGTCACTTTATATGATTGGTTAAGCTTTTATAAAAAAATCAGTCTTATTCGCTGAATTATGCAAATGAAATATTTTTTGAATAACTAAAATGAGAAATTTGCTGAAATATGTTTTGAAAAATAATTGCATTTTAGTTAATTCGATTAGTGTGTTCATCCAAATTTATATTTCACATAAACCTTATTTTTTAAAATTAAAAACTAATTTTATGCAGTACTGCACTATGATTATCAAATGCAGTACATATAACATCTGATTTCATTATTTTCTTTTTATCAATACTTTGAAATTATTTGAAAGCTTTTTCAAAGCATTTTTAAATAATTCGAAAATCTATGCAGCAATATGTAAAGCATTTCATCTATAAAACAATGTTTCTTTAACGATTTTTTTTTATAAATTGGTTAGTAATTTATAAATTTTTATTTTTATTTTTTTCTAGAATTTGCAAGGTAGCAGCACATAAACAACGATTATTTCTTGAGAAAATCTACAATTTTGCTAACTTTAGCAATACATAATCACCTTTAGCTGTTAGAACTCTTAAATTCCCGAGGAACTTTGTCTTTTGGGTGAGATTACTAATAACAGGAAGATGGAAGATCAAAAAAGATTCACGGCCATTCTTCAGTGTTGTATTTGTGAGTGCCTTTATTTCAGGAATGAATTTCCCGGGAAAATTCCAGGGGTTTTTGACAATCACCTTCAACTTTGTTGAGAATTTTGAATATAACATCTGCTGCAGAGTTTCAGGAAGAAGCAATTGCCAATGCTTCGTCGTTGTTATCCAACACCAGTTTGGCTGATATAGAAAATGACAATCTGACGCATGCTCTTCAACTCCAATACAGAAAGAGGTAAGTTGCATTCTGTTCGAAATATTTTGTCTTTGAAAAGGGATTACAATTTAAAATTACCCACCCCCAATAACGCTTTGACAAAGTCTAGTAAAATTCAGACAAAAAAGAAAAAAGAAAAATGATAAAAATATAACGGAAATAATGGAATTATTTGGTAACTGGTATATAAAGAACCGAGCCAAATTTTCGAAAACGCACATTGTTTGATTATAAGATCCATGTCTTGTTTCAAATTATATGATTTATTTTATATATTTCTAGGTTATAATAATTTTATATATATATATATATATATATATATATATATATATATATATATATATATATATATATATATATAATTTACTACATTACTAACTTAGAACATCTTATGTGGTTATACACACACACACACAAATAAGTTTGAGAGAAGAAAATTCTTCAATGCTTGAGTTTCTTAAGTTTATTTCAAATTAAGAATTTATATCATACTGGCTAAAAATTTTAGCTGCGTTTTGTACTTTGAATTACCTGATTTTCTACATTTTCAAGAGATTGTAGAATAATTCGGAAATAAATTGTTACTCTTTTATGATTTGATAAATAGAATGTGTAGATGATCTCAGAATTAATTTGTTTTAGATAATACTTTTAAGTAGTATTTTTTTAATTAATATAAGTAGCTAAAAAGTTATTTTTATATTATACATAAGAGTTTAATTTTCAAAGAATAGCGCTAATTTATTATTTTCTTCTTCCACACGTCATGTTCTAGTCTAGCATCATATTTTAATGCAGATATTTTGATTTGAATAATTATTTCCTTTCTTATTTTCCTAATGAAAAATTAGGAGAAACCTTCATCTACTTTAAAATAAACATGAGAAATATTTTAGAAGGATCAATGATCTGAATTAATGATGAAGTTAATGTAAATAGCAATAGCAGGGAACACTAAAACAACTTCCTGGTAACTGAATCGTAACAAAGAATAGTAAAATAACTTCCTGAAAATTGAATTGTTCCAATGAGCATTCAAATGCAAAACGAGCTTGTCATTTATTAAAACATATGTTTCAGAAAGTTGAAGGTACTATTATGTAGTCTCACCCGTGATCTATGGTCCAGGTGAAGAGAACCTGCTGCTACTACTATTAACCTTGGCAGAGTTCCAGCAGACCGAGTGTTACAGTCTGGAGGGTTTGTTTCGGAACACGTGTTTTTCGGGAGGCCAGACGACGTTTACGAGAGCGCTGAGGACGTCTCCGCCCCTCCCATGTGATATTTTATTTTTACAACCACTTCTCTTGTTGTGTCTGGCTCAGCTCTGTTACTTTTTCCTTACGCAGCATTCGTTTTTTTCTTTCTTCCTCTCTTTTCGCCTTTTCTCTTTACACACCGGCTTTGCTTTCAGGTACTGATTTTGTTCTTGTTTTTCTCCCTCCTTTTTTTTTCATCCTCTATTTCTCTTTTGAAAATGCTCAGACGTCTATATGTTTTTTTGTTTTGTTGCTCGAAAGCAGTTCACTTATGTGTTTGAAGAGGTGCTCATCCGTCACCTGAAGAAAGTTTACGACGATAAACAGATCTTTCTCAGTTTGGCTCACTTGCTAGTAGTATACGATTATATTGTTAACAGAAAGCTACATAATAACAAAAATCTTGTTCAAAGTTCATTTGTTGCTTTTTTTATATTTTCTTTCATTTTTTTTCCTAAATTTTTTCTCATACGTGTTATATTTAAATAAATTCGTATTTTACAAAGCTGATTTAGAATATCAAGGTCGTTTATTTCTCGAAAGTTGAAAGGCTTAATTTTCAATCAGAGTACCATTATTTTTAAGGCAATGGTGCTACAGACATGAACGTCTGACAAAATGAAAACCTAAGAATCTTGAATATTTGCCACGATTTATTTTGTCCCGTGCACAATCTAACGTACAAAATGTCGGCAAGAGACTTTTTACTCTTGGTTTGGGGAATTTATTTAAAAAAAAAATTAACAAACCCTTAAAAAAGTATTCCAAGAGATCCTAATTAGAATAATTTATTATGCATTTTAAACATATTATTCTTTTCTGTTTCCCGCTTGGTAACATAGCTGGGAATGGTGAATTAATCCAAAGTATTTGAACTATTTAGAATTTAATGTATTTTCATTACATAATATAGAAAGTGAATATATTTTTTTACACTTTATAGTAATTTTCTATAAAATAATTTAATCTAAAGGCACAGGAATATAAAAGAGAAGTGGAAAGGACTCAAATAACCTATTTACCGTTGCGATATATTTCTTTTTTACAAGGACGTTGACGCGCGGGATCGTTCCTTTAATTCAACATCGTAATACATTTTATTTGTATTTTCATGATATTAATGTTTTTGCCTTTTTTATAATATTTTTTTTATAAAAGATTTGAATTGAAATAATTTGATTCAAAACTAGAAAGGTGTGCATACTTTTCAAATAATTTTAATACCAATTAGAAGGGTTTTTTTAAAAAACGTTATCTAAAAATCATCTAGAGGGAAGTATGTGGCTATTTGGAATATAGGCTATGGCTCTAAACTAATGTCGAAGCGATTGAAATAATCTCGAGTGTAGTTATCTGACCTGTTTACTGAAACATAAATGGACAGATGTAATTACTTTAAGTCAATTTAACTGATTCGATAGTCAAAACTAATCACATTACAAATATTTCAGTTGTTCTGTTAATTGAGAATTGTTAAAATGTTTCCAAGAGTCGATTATTTTGTTTTATTTGAATCAAACTCTTATCCATACATAATAAATAAAAATGAATGAATATTTTAACTATGTAATAATGTCTCTGATAAGAATTTAGACACAGGAATGTTGTTCTTAGTTCACACAATGGGTTGAACTGCGAAAGTCTGAAAACTTAAGCATTTGGAAGCAATCAACTCCAGCTAAAAAAGCATTAGATAAGTATATCTATCTCTTTAAATATAATGATAGTAATAAATTGTCTAGAATTTAACATTCATGATCATGAAGAATTTTATTTAGATATCGTTAAATATTTGAATCAGCGTTCACAAAAGCACTCAAGAACTTTTCAGTTTTAATCATGAAACCCATCTTTCATGAGAGAGTTAACATGAAGCAGTACAGCCAAGTCTTTTTTAAAAATCATCACATGTATGCTAATTTAATCAATTTAACTTTTTATTTGTTTTATTCTAGAATTTTTAATATTTTTAAATGATAGTACTTGACTAGAATACTTCTAGAATGTTGGAGGTATGACTTTAAAAACATAAATATGTAATAACTTAAACCATTGGCGAGTTAAATAAAAAAGAATTTTACAATGATTGAGAATTTGAAGTCTAAAACAACTGGAAGTCTGTTAAAGTACATTGACAGCAAACGTTTTAGACAGCTGGGGCGATCTTAAAAGTAAGATAAGATAGTTTGCTCGTGATGATCTCCCATAATGAAAGTTAGACAAATTTTATTAAGTCAGTGTGGCTACAAGCTGTCTGTTTTTCCCAGTAGTGTGATTTTAATCACACAATGTCCCCGAATCTACTTTCTCACAAACTCCTTCCAGAAATGCAGCTGTGGTGCACCTCCCGTTACTTCTGCGAAAGTTGTCTCTTACGTCGTTGATGTCTTCAGACGCAAACAAAATTCGAGGAACCGATCTGGAAAGAAAGGCAAGTCTGGTTGCTAAAAACATGCTGCAAACAACAACGACGAAATCTTTTTTTTTTCGTCCCTTGAGAATATTTTTTTTTGTCTCTTTCCGGTGACATGATGAGAACGCATTTAAAAGCCAAGCACTGGGTAACAGAGAAACTCACTTATAAGAAACCACGGCCATTTGGCACGCAGCATAGACTGTTTTTTGCGTGTTTTCGACAGCACAAGCAGTAAGATATCTTTTCTGACGAACTCTTGCATCAGACATCAGTCGATGGGAAGGCAGGAAAAAAATAAAAGTCCCGTTCTGTATTTCTTTTCAAGTTTTTTCTTTTTTAACTACACCGTACTCGAAAATGGAACGCAGTCGAAGAGAATATTGTCATCATCTCAAATCCCGCCAAAAGAAGAGGAGAGCAAAACAAAAGGTTCAAATATCATTTCCGTGAGTTTCCGGATAAAATTTTTTAACCCTCCCAGCCAGACATGGTTTGATATGTCAGCTATTTTTGAACATCAAAAGCTCGCGCCGTCAATCCTTTCAAGTGATCTTAAGCGGCAAATTTGTATATAAAGTTACTGTAGACATCTTGCGAAATTCGTGTTGTTATCACTTAATGTCATCTGGGACGTATGGTATACAAAGTATCATCAGTAAGAAGTGAAAGTTATGTAGACTTGCTTCAACAGACGGGTTGAACAATGATCTTTTACATACTGACAAAGTGAGGTCAGAACATCAAATAATTACTATATAGAGTGTCACTAAATGTTTCTACGCGGAACCAAAAATTGGAATTGCGTAGATTCTTTTGTACAGTAAAAGCACAATGTCCGGGGGAATGAATTTATTTTTATAGTTGTAGAAAATATGTTACCGTCTTCAAAATCAATCATTGTTTATTGTGGCTGTTCTCGCGGTTGGTGATACGAAGAACATTTTTTGCGAAATAAAGACGTTCCAATACTTTTTTTAATCTTATATTTTGATTTACTCTTATAGGTAGAACGTTGTCTTTTAATATGTTACCGATTGTTTTTCAAATCAATATATTTCCTCTCTCTCACTCTTTCACACACACACACAAATACCTTATATTTCGACTTTTGTACTTCGATGCGTTGTGCTAAAAATTCATTTCGAAGAATGGGAAAAGGTCTTCCTAATTGATTTTTTCTAAATTTTTAATTATATTTGTGATGTAATTAGTTGTGCATGATGTAGTAAAAAAGAATATATTATATGAAGGTTTTAAATGGTTAAATAGGAAAGATATTTACAGGTCGAATTTTAATTTAATAATCTCGAAATTAATTTTTGTTGAATATAGTTCAACTGTGTTTTCTTTTCAACATTTCTGTAAATATATAAATTAGGGATTTTCTTTTTATTGCATATAATTAAGTTAATCTTATCATCTCTTAGATAACTTCAGTCGAAAAACACATGATTTTACGTTAGTTTTTATACTATATTATATAATTTCATTTGACATCCTTTTATTTTAGCTATAAGATAGTTTCAAAATATTCAAACAAATATGCAAGTGTAAGTAGTCGTCTGACAGAAAGTGTCTACACGTTAATTATTTAAAATATCTCTCGTCAAAATTCATCTTTCGTGACTGGTAATCACTTTTAAAAGTATAAACATTGATAGCGACAAGAAGTTTATAAACATGAATGGGCATACTTCAAAACTGTTGAAAATAATTTCATACTCTCACAAAGTGCATTTTGATGAGATAGATATAAATACTACATTTGATTCAAGTTGACAGCTTTTAAAATGTTATCTTGAAATGGTAAGAAAAGCGAAAAAAATTTGAAAGATTAAAATAACTACTTCCACAGTCTTTTACAACACTGAGTGGAGTAAATGTTTAATAGTAAAAATCTCTTTTCTTTTTTTGCAGGAAGAAGCAAGAAAGAATCTCTTTGATCCGAAACCAGATACTTTCTCGTCTCCATATGAATCGTCAGCCAAATATTTCAACTTCAATATTCTCTGAAGATGAGCAAATGAAAATAGCGATGTTTATGGAAAGATTACAGTACCATAATTCTCAAGCTGATAGCCTACCTCCTGATAATGTGCATTTCAATACAATACAATGGCTTCAGAGCTTTTATCCATCATGTAAGCATCTGTTTTTGTATTCTCTAAATTCATAAGCAAATAGCTCCATCTTTTAGAAAGTATTTGATTTCCAGGTATATTTCTGATTTGAAACCAAACTTTATTATTATTGTTTTCAATTCCGAAAGAGATAAGAATAGGAATTTTCCTCTTTTCTCAATTTCATACAAGAAATGCTAATATTTTCTTATAACGTTGAGACAAAAATAAATGTTTCTAGAATTTTATTTATAATGCAATAATTTTCTTAAGAAAATTCTTATGGATTTCCTTTCCTTCGATAATTTTTCTTGAAAACTTACATAAGTTTTTATTTTTCAAAGTCTATTACACTTAACCCATTTAGAATTCGTAAATGTTTGTGATAACTTTCCATTCCATAAAATTTAAAGTAATAGGATTGTTAATATTCACAGTATTACAAAAACTATACGCAACGGTGGTATTAAAATAAAAAAAAAAATATTCCTAATAATATAAAGGAGTTTAAAATTTTTTTTGTAACTATCCAACACTCACGACACTAAATATATATATCTTTACAAAGATAAATGATTTGAGATATTAAAATTTTTCGAAATGCATAAAGTTCCCGTTTACGTCAATGTTTTCAGCATTGTTTTCATGTACACATAAATTAGTACCTTTCTTAAGATATTTCATATGCTTTATTTATTATTTTTCGTATCAGCAAAAAAAGCAGTTATTGTAATTGAGTAAATATTAATAAAAGATTAATACAATTTAAAATAATGCACATAAACTGGTGTTAATGGATCTGTAAGTATTTAACATTAATTTTTTATACTCTAACATATATTGGATATTCGGGCATATTGTTTTAATTAATGCA
Organism: Trichonephila inaurata madagascariensis; assembly: GCA_019973955.1. NCBI lineage: Eukaryota > Metazoa > Arthropoda > Arachnida > Araneae > Nephilidae > Trichonephila > Trichonephila inaurata. The sequence continues at coordinate 139,712 of BMAV01020026.1, forward strand.
TGAAAAACTTTCCACTCTACATCGATTTTCAGCTGAAATTCTGTTCTTATGTATGTTCACCACATATATCAACTAATATAACTTTTTCACAGGTTCCACGCCTAATAATACTGACAAGGCATCTTGGGAACAGCCTGGCACATTCAGAATATACTACGATGTACCTTTCAATCGATATCCTACGAATATCACCATCGTAATGGCAAAGCTCAGGTTATATAAAATAACGGGGAATGTTGATCCCAATTTTGTTGGTTGGTCCGCTAACAGACCACGTCATAATCTACTTGAAACTTTAGTTAATAGCAGAGCCGCCAATGCTATAAATGTCAACATTTATCAATACTCTAAGCCACTGAGAACAAACAAAAGAGGTGAGTTGTCCAAGGATGGACTTTTCTCAATAAATTAATATTATTTTAGAAGATTTAAAAGAGTTTAATTTTTAAAATTATTAGCTTAAGTTCAAATCTTTTGAAAAGCATTATTTTGCAAAAGCATTAAATTACGAATAGAAAAACTTAATTTTTCTACATTAAACTTAAAATACATAAGTAAAGTAAAATAGACCATTTTGCAGCCAATTCGGAGAATAATAGTTTTGAACCTTTAAGCATGACTGCAATGAAATATTTAAAAAAAAATCCAGTTGCTGAGATAAAGAATGCTTGAATGAAATATTTCTACAAAATATATTTTATATGTAGCAAAATTGTAGAACATCAATCCATGTCAGTAAATTGTATATCAGTTGAATGTATTTATGAAAAGTTAAGATTGATGCTTTCTTACTATGATGCCTACTATTAATGTTGCTGACATATATTACTAATGATTGACAAAAAAATATAATCTTTTCTTTTACCTCTTATGTGCTTTAAATTTTTATAAATTACTATCGAAGAAGAATTAATGGTGAGAGGAATGGAATTGGTTTCGAAAGAGACTCCATGGGCTTAACTCTTGAGGAAAAAAATCAGTAATTTTACTAAATTAAAACATTACAGTGCAGTTGAAAACTAGAATGCTAACTTTGTATTTTATTTTTAGATATAATGCTTTAATTGTTTTTTTTTACCAATTTTGTTTACATTAGTTTCTTTAAGTGATCATTTTGATTCTTAATATATAGTTATCCAGAAAATTAATTAATAGGAATTTAAATTCTATACAGGAAAAAAAAACTTAAGAAAAGTATAAGTAAATGCAGAAAATTTTTATTTATTGTCATACGTATTCTGCTTGAATTTAGTAATAAAGTAATTTGTGTATTATGTTTATTCTAGAAAAGAAACGTCTAGTTGATTCGAGAACCATATCCGTTGATTTCAAAGGGTGGATAGGATTCAATGTAATGGCATCTCTCAATTTTTGGTATCGACATAGCAACAAGAACTTTGGTTTCGACATTGAAGTTGAAGATGCATTTGGCAATAAACTCAATCCCAATTTGTATTTCCAGAATATGAACTGTTCCTCTGAAGTCCGTGAGTATTCTTAATTAATTTTTATTGTAATATGTTTTCCCACTGCTTTTCTCTTGATGAATATAAAGTAGCTTATTTTTCTATTCTCCTCTCTCTCTTTATATATGTATTACATTCTCAGTATTTTTCGGTTTTGATTGATAAATGTTCACCTCTCATTTGTAGAGAATTCAGAATATTTATATATATATATACTTTCCTTTTGAGAACAGAATTATTTTAAAAAGAAAGAGAAATATTACTTGCATTGTATAGTAAAATTTAAGTCAAACTCTTTTGCTTGTTACTCTGTTTTTATAATCTATTAATAAGCCACATAAATCGATCTTATGTAATGTATAGATATGACCGTTTAATAACATGGTATATATGATTCGAAGCTAATATTATTCTAATCAGAATGCACCACAAACAATTAAGAAATTTTTTTTGGTTATGTGTGAGTCAAATATTATAAATATATTTAATTTGAAAATCTTGTCCCGTAACTTTAATCCTACTGGTGTAGTGTGGACGAGCCATTCTCATCCCTACAATGTGTCACAAAAATATAAGATCCGTTGCTATGGAATTAAAAAATGACCTTAAACAATACATCAATCAAACCTATAATTTTATTCCAGTTTTGAAAAATTACTGATCCTGTATAATGATTAATATGTACTTTTTAAGAACAAGATCGAAGAATAGTTAAATGTTGTTAAATTTCATAAAACTTCGATTGAGACGTTATTTAGGAATTAAGTGTATTTTTCTATGTCTTTTTATTCCTTCATTTTTTTTAATTGGAATAAATGATTTTCTAACGAATCGGTGTTTCAGCAGCTCAAGACCCTCCGTTCCCTAACATCATGGAGATGCACAGAGAAATCAGCAAAAATGAATCTTCTTTATTTGACAATGAAACCTACCCAACATTAGACTTAAGGACTGCAGAACTACCCCGAGAGCTAGGAGAATTTGAAGCTCTTGAAGACGGTCAGAAAGAAAGAGTTGTTAGAAAGAGATCGACTGAAAATAATTGCAGGAAAGAACTTGAATACGTATCATTTGCAGGTAAGCAAAATACATTAAATCAGGAAGGAAAATTGGTGTACACGTGTTACAGTCGCTTAGGCTAAAATCAAAATCTGGTATTACCAAAACGTAATGAAATATGATTTGCCGGAGACCTCAAAATGCAATCACTACACTGATGAAATATCTCACTTTTAATCAAATTCGGAAATTTATTATAGAGTAATAAATTAAGATAATCATGTTTTATATAGTTTCAGATTATATAATATTTATATGGTATTGCTGTTGTGGATTGCAATTTGTAGCTGCCTCCAGGTATTTGAATAAATGTAATATCAAAATATTAAAAACTTTGTTTTATATGAAATTCAAATTATGATGCTAGTGTGATTATCACGGGGCATGACGTCAAGCAAGCGCTTGTTGACGCTGGAATGGAATCCAAGATGGCGGAATAGCGGTATCAAATCGTCAGGAAGATTTTGAAAAATTGTTTTGAAATACATTGAAATATATTTCAAAAGAAGAATATAGGAAGAGATTAAGAATAAGCAAGATCAATCATTAAATAATGAATATAATAATATAATATAATAAAAAGTTACGTGTACTAATAATATTATGCAGTATATAATAATCTCTCTCTCTCTTAAATAATTTAATAGTAATTAAATATACTATTCACATAATATGATTTAAATAATTATTATATATAATTATAATCATATAACATAATTTAATAGTAATGATAAAGAAGAATAAAATCATCGTACTGTAATATAAAAATTATTCATAAGAATACTCATAGGACGTAATAATTATAAATAAATAACATAATAATAATTATAAATGAATAACAAAATAATTATTCTAAATAAATAACATAATATGTAATAATATTTATAATTAAATATAAAAAAAACAATTATTATAAATAACGAATATTATATGATTATTACATATAATAATAATTGTATTTTTATATTATATTATTAATAAAATAATTACATTGGGTTTTAACTTAAAAAGTGAACATCAATTAAAAAGTACTGGAAACTCGCAATATTTTAGAATCTGGAAAAATATTTAAGGCAACCATATTGAAATGTTATCGCCCATCTTGGCGAACAAAAACAACATGGCGTGTGCCCCGTGATATCAAAATTAGTTCTCAAATTATTTGCTAATGATTTATTCTTTTCACTGAAATTTGTTTTCCTGCTGTGTGTGTTCTGCTCGATTATAAATTTATTGAAAGATTATAAATTCCAAAAGTACACGCATCGTAATGAATAAAATATTGAACTATATTAACGTAATTAAATTAAATTAAATCAAAAGTTTTATCTTAATATAAAAGCAATTAAATATTAAAAACGAACTAAAAACACCACTAATATTTACTTCTTCCAGAAATGTAGAAGAAATAAACAAATTATAATCCCCCCCTCCTGAAAAACATAATATTTTTTTAATTTTTTATTGATTCAGTTAATTATTCAATTCAAATATCAATAAAACGCCAGGCAAAATAATTTGGATTACTGAAATAAATTTTTTTTCAATAATAATAATTAAAATGCCAAACGATAATTTTTAGATTTCCATATTGTGTATGGTAACCTGAGTCAAATGTGTTGGCGATGAAGGTTATTAGATTGGCATCTTTAGTGCCTTATTTTCATCAAGACTGTTTTGATGTAAGTTGCATACATTGCAAATGCCTCTAACGAATTTTCAATTTAAATTTTTTTTTTCAGATGTGGGATTAGATGAGATACATTTTGTGGCCTCAAGGAGTACTATGGACATTTTGTGATGGCGGTTGTGGTCCGAAAGTGAACTCGCCTCAAAACCGTGAATACTTCTTTTCAACATGGTTTACTCGTTTATTTAAATTAAAGAGGAAAACCTCGGTAAGTAAAAATAAATAAATAAATAAATAGTACCACCATAACATTAATTAATTTAGTTATTTCAGTTAAGATAATATGTTTTTCCAATATTTATTTTTTCAAAATGCAAAGATTATTAATTATGTACGCTTGAATTATTACAGATGTGATTTATGGTAAATAATAATTATTTAAAACATAATAAAAATTAAAAGAAAATATTCTTACCTCATACAATCCATATATCGGAATATAGTTTGCAGACAAGTTTCGAAGCAATCATCTTCAAATTTGAAGCTAAGTATAAACACAGTCATTTCGAATACAGCTGAAATTTTATTTTCTTATTCGATCCAGATTATCAAACTCAATTTAAAGTGAAAGAAAAACTCAAATACAAATATATTTTGAAAAATATAAGAAAAAATTGCTCTTATGGAGCATTTTTTTAAATTTATTTCAACAGCAATACGAATTTTGATGTTATTCCAAGTAAAAAGTTGAGTAGTATAAACCTCGCTTCTAGAAAAAAAAAGCAAACGATAATTCGTGTTGAAGTTATCTTGTTCTTGAAGATTTCTTTGAAAGAATTCAAAATTAATTATAATTAACATCTCAAATAAATTTTAAATGCTGAAGGACCATCATGTTATCCTTTTTTAAAGATTGAATTTTTAATAGCATATTTAACTGCATTTTTATTTTAGAAATTTATACAATTATTTTAACTTAAATATATTATGAAAGAATTTTCATTTTATGATTTCATTCGCAAACATTTTATGTAGCTCCTGGCAACAGAATAATAGTAATAAAAAGAAACGAAAGACCAAAAACATTTTTATTTCATATTAACCTGTTGGAATTGTTTTCGCCAAGTTAAAAACCATCGCCAAAAGCCACAATTTTCATTAGCCAATAATGAATAAATGATCCCGCGCAAGTTGAAAGACAACCTTTTTTGTAGTTTTGGAATCTTGGCACAAACTCTTCAAAATCTTTGCAAATTTACTCGTTTACAAGTAAATATAGAGAAGTACCAAATATTTATTTAAATTCATAAAAAGAAAAAATAAAGTTATAAAATAGCATTTTAGAACTTTTTTTATGGATTTTTTTTGTGTTCCATTATTATTATTAGATTGTATTTTTATAATTTTATTTTTTGTCTAGTTTTATGTGTTAAATATATTTTTTTCTAATTTTTTTTTTTTTTGGTTGGAAAAATATTTTCTTCAACTTTTGAGAACCTTATTAATGACATACGGAATTTTTAAATCATGGTTAACATTAAAAAAATATTTGTGAATTATAAAAGCATATAATTTGTATATTTACTAAGTATCTTACTATATATTTCTAGAATAAGTCAGACATTTGTTTTTATTACTTTAGGGTTCAGATTGCATGGTCACAAAACGGGAACCGCTACCTGTTATATTATATGATGGTGAAGCACAACTACTAGAGACGGTCTTAGAAGATTTCGTTCCTGTAAACTGTGGTTGCAGGGCTTCTTAGCGAATTCTCCATGAAAGCTGTACAGAAATCAATGTGTTGCAAGTATACTAGGACAACGAAATACACATGGCGTTGTACATCAGTATTCCTGCGTTTAATTGTATACAACAACTACCTCATCATTTACCAAACATTTGTAGAAAACATGTCTGGACATTTGCTACAGACTTAATCTAAATCTCCAACAGTGATTTTAGACACTTGTTTCGAAACCTGTTTACATGGCTATTTTAAAATAACACGTTTTATTTAAAAGTATGGTTTTTAACCGAATATGACTCATTTTTGACAGACTATTGTGGAAGTAGTGAAATAGTCCTTTTTGCTATTTCGAAGAAATCTTTGTTGTCATGTGTATGATATCAAAGTCTGCTTTCTTATAAAACCTACATTTGTAATGAAAATAGGAAACTAATCATACATCTGATCATTGTAGGATTTTTGTATAGTATATTTAAGTGCATCTGTATCCATTGCTAATATTTTTATAAGTTAATTATGGAGTGGTGATCAAAATTTCACTAAAAGAAGTTTCCCATTCACATTTTAAATTTATATGAATAATTTCCAGACAAACAAATCATATATAAATAATTGATATTTTTATATTTAATTAATCACTCGTATTATGTTTATTTTTAAGATATATCTTTTTCTGTTTATTAATGCTAAATTACAGCAATCAATCTCAATTTTTAAGATATTTTAGGAACTTAGAAAAAATTTTAGCGACTATGATTGGCAGCGAAGAATTTATTCGGTATTTTACACAAAATAGAAACTTTGAAAGTCAAGAACATTGCAGTACTTGATTATACACGCACCTTCAATTTTAAATTTTAAAAAATTAATATTTTGTTTTTAGAATTAATACTTCAATTAAATATTAATTCTTTTTGATTGGAATGATTATTTAATATACAATTGTACTGCATACAATATTGTGTGTTTTCTGATTCAATATTGACCCAACAGTATGTACATATTAGTATGGCTATATATATAGTCATCAGGGATCCAAAATAGTTTATAATTTCAAAAAATAATATATGTTTGAAAAATAAATGAAAATTATATGTAAGATATTTTAATTTAAAATCGAGATCCCACATTTTAAAACCACTGAGAAAGAGAGTTTTCTGAAAACTCTTAAAATGATGTTACCTGTAAGGACATAATTGAAGTTATCCTGCGAATTCCTAAAAATAAAATTGAATTTTTTTAGAAGGAATTATTAAGTTATATTCTCTTTTGAAGCGATATTCCACATACTCTTGAATTTTTGAGCATATTGCATTGTACTTATAAATCATTATTTTTCTACATTATTTTGGTATTCATTTCTCTTTTACGGGTACATAATGATGTATTTCTAATTTAAATATTTAATCCTAGAATACTAACACAATTTCCTCTTACAACATAGAACGTACGTACTTTTTACTGTGAAAAATGGTGAAAAATATTTAAAAATACCTGGATTACATCGAGATGTAACGAAAATTTTCCGAAGTCAGTAGGTCAGTCAGAACGCTCTGCTTCTTTAAAGTCTTAGTCCTTGCTTTTAAACTTTCAGTGTCATATGATATAACAGTAATACCTAAAATTTCACACATGATTCGGTGACATTTTATGGCTGACTTTTTGCAAGAGAGCTGGAAGTAAATGATGATTCAAATCAGGTATCATGATAGTTCCATTTCAGACACTTTGTTTTTAACGGTAATGATATTTGTTATAGATTTCCCATCACAGTGTTTTAAAGTAAATCCCTCCTTTTCAAAATGCCAAAAATCGTCTGACAAAATATGAGCAAACACGCCAACGCGAACTATTTCGCAGACGATATCAGTGGTGACGGTAAACTTTCGTTACAACCAAATATAAGGAACAATTAATATTGCATACCGAATTTTCTTCGGGTTTTTTTAAAGTAAATTTATAAGATTCATCAAGAATGGATTCCAGTTAAACGAAAAGATAAAGATTTGCACTAATTTTAATTTCTTAAGTCACTGATCCATAGTTTTTATTTTATTCAAAGAATATTAGATGATGTATTTCTGTAAAGTACGATTATTCCTTTCATAAAAATAAACAAAATATTTAGAATCGCTTTAAATGAGTGATCTACTTCTACATGTACTTTAAAAAATACCGATTTGTATTCTAGGGTTAAATTCATGTTTTCTTTTGTTTTTATATTTCGTATGCTTTTATTTGTCATTGTGGATGTATGTTTACACTGTATATTTGTTTCACTTCATTCTTATTTGGCCATTTTATATATATAAAATATATTATGAATCGGGAACTAAAATACTTGAAACGCAACTAAAATCTAAGAATATTATAGAGTGGTACAATACTTTGGATTGTGTGAGTTCAAGAACATGTGAAACAGAAAATTTATCTACGAAAACGAATTAAGGTTGGAAAATTGTATTACGAAAGAGTTTGATATAAAAACATATGATGTAACTCAATTTCATGATGTAACTTTATTTTATATCTTTGAATCATGGCTCATTTTCAAAAAATATCATTTATTTATTTTTTTATTTATTTGTTGAGGCTTATTGGAGACATTGTGGATTCTCACTTATATATATCTAGTTCATTTAGTTTTGCAAAGCATTTTCATGACTCTTTTTTTTTTAATGAAAATATATACTCATCCCATATGTGCTTCACTTTTAACTTTTTCATATATTTTATTATCTTTGACATCCACAGAGTACCAATTATATAGTCAGGTATTTTACTAGCTAAGTGTGTGCCTATTTAGGTTTTTGAATAAAAACCTATAAATTCTATGCTGATGAAATCCATTTGAATTAAAAATTCATTTGAATAATTGACAAAAAAATATAATTTGAATGAAATTAGTGCCACGGGTTTTTGTAATATTAAATGTAGTTTAACTATAGTTGTATTATTCAAATATCTTGTAAAGATACTACTGTAAGTAATTATGCTGTCATTTGTATATTGCTTCAATTTTTTTCTTGTATCTCATCTGTACAGGAAGTATTAAATGTATGTTGTTAAATCTGTATTGATTTTTTCCTTACATAATGTACACGCAATTTCATTTTTTCAAGTATTACGAATTTAAGCTGAGCTTTTGCAATGAGAAAATAAAATGTAGGAATTCCAATTTTCTCTCTCGACAAACTTGGACTAGTATATTGATTTATATACTACAAAGTACACCCAAAGGAGAAAAAAATAAATAAATAAAGGTTTTCTGGTATTATATGTACACTTTTTCTTCCAAGAGATATTTGAAAATATTCTCAAAGATTTGAGTATTTTCAAACGAATAATTAAAATAGGTATAAAATTATTTCAAAGTATCGGAGGAAATATGTAATTACTTGTAAATATAATATCTGGATAAACGCATATCAAACATATAATATACAGGGTTTGCGAAACTAATCTTATGCTACTCAGATGGCCCTGGAGGTCGTTCTACTGGTCAGAAGAAAAAAATATTTGGACAACAGACACTTCAGATGATGCGCTCGAGATTTCTGAAATAAAAAAATAGTTTAAAAACTTTCCAATAGATGGCACTGTGTGTCAACACATTCCAGCAAAATATGTTAATATCACGCACAATAAAAGGAAGATGTTCGTGCCACAATCAGATAAGCATTGCAGAATGCCGACGTAGCCTGAGAATACACTTTTCGTGAAGATACACTACCGGAACAGTGAGAATTTTAAAGCTTTGCATGATACGAAAGTAACCGTAAGTTGCAGGTTCATTATTTTATTCATTCTCAGGCCCTATTTTTTGGAACGAGCGACCCCTCAATGACTTACCACCTGTTCTGTTAAAGGGGAACGGTATCGTGAGATGTTACAGACCTACGTAATTCCTACTCTACAGCAACAAGTCTGCCTAAAAGAAACCACATTCATGCTCGTTGGAGTCCCACTTAGTCCAACAATTGTTAAGACAGGAATTGACAGACGTACGTGTGAACTGCCGATCTTTCCAAAAACAGCTTGGCCTTCACGATCATCCGATCTCACGCCTTACGACTTCTGGTTATGGGTCTTTTTGAAATATAATGTTTACCGGGAGAGTTTGACAACTGCGTTGGATTTGAGGATTAGTATTCGCCGCCATATGCACCACCTAGTGGATATTTTTCAACTATTTTTTTATTTCACAAAACTCAAGAGCATCGTCTGAAATGTCTGTTGCCCAAATATTTTTCTCTTCGGACTAGTAGAACGACCTCCAGGGCTCTCTGAGTAGCGGAAGTTTAATTTGGCTAACCCTGTACATAATACTACATTCACGAAATGGAAATGGCTACCAAATTGGAACACTTTAACACTAGAGCGTCCGGGATTTCAATTACCTTTAAATGGCCACTGTTGTCATTTCAAAACCCCGAGATAAAATAATTGTAATAGCTAAATAATTTCTGGACTACTGTACAGTAGGGTTTAGTTTTAAGTTTTTTTTAATATTATTTCATGTAATTATCAAATATTATGACCCTTTATATCATAAAAAAGTGACGGTGACATTATGTTTATGACATTATTATTATGACATTATATAGTCGCAAAACACACACATTTCGAGTCGCAAATCTTCCAGGAACATTAATATTATGCGGTATCCATTCTGTACCATCCCCAGCAACATATAAGGATTAACTGGAATATTATCAATTACATCTGCATTTTCTTCAGATTCCTTGCAGACACTTTCATTCAATCTTATGTCTTCATCGGAATCTAAATTAGAGCCGATTTTTTTTTTATTCTCAGAAAGCTCTCAAAATCAAATTAGCAATTTCATCAGGGCTTAGACCTTTTCTAAAGGTCATCTTTCCAGGGTGTCTGCTCTGCACAAGGTTCGAAAATCGAATGGAATTTTTTTTATGAGCAGATGTGCAAGTACTATGTAACGAAACACTTACACTCAACAATTTTAATATAATTAAATCATTTCTACTGTGAACTGAATAACACTGCATTCAAGTTAAAAAAAAATGTGCGATTGGACTTTGAGAAGTTTGTTCTACTAATGGTATCTATTTAGTGAATTATATTTTGTTGAACGACAACTTTTTATATTGCGAAAATTGCCTTGGTGTCGGAATGACACCAGCGGACGTTCTAGGTATATTCAGTTGCAAAAACACTCCTAGTTAACCTAGAACAAAAAACTTTTTCTGTGTAATCACCAGGGAAAACGATTAAAAGTCACGAAAATTTTTACAATTCCCTGCAAAAATGCGTAAAGGAGAATAAGGTAAAAGGGCTCCGGTGTCCAATTGACCGACGGACGTTCTAGTGTTGACTAATTTTGACCATCGTAATTGCTTACAAGTTTTACTTTTTAAATTTTAAGCATATAGAATGAACTGAACGCTATTTGATAGAAAATAACTGAAATAATTATATAATTAAATTAAGATTAGAACACAATGAATCATAAAATACACAGAATATTATATTTTATGTATTTAAAAAACAATTTGAAGTTTAACCTTTGGATAAATATCAATTGAATTTGAAAAAATAAGTCAGTTGCTTTTTAGGATTACTATCCGAAAAATTACTGATATATAATTAAAAATATATATAAAGAGGTTATGTAGTTATAATAATTCTGTTTAACAATATTCGTTTTATGATTTATAAATGCATCAACTATTTCGAATAATCAGTGAAAAATAATTAGAATTTTGCAAACATAACTGATTGTTATTATTAAAATCAAATCTTTGTTCGAAATATTGTATTAATTGCCTTTAAAGTATTTCGAAAATTTTTCACGAGAAAAATATATTTTTCTTTTTAGAGTAAGTTTAGATTAATGTAATTCTTATAACAACAAAATGTTTTTTTCTGACTATTTTCTATTAAAGAAGAAAAAGAAAATAACTCGAAATTATTCTTACTAAGATTTTTTTTTCGTCAAAAAAACTCTGAAGTATAAGAAAAGGAATCATTTGCTGATTATCCACATTTTTAATATTTTCAAACCAATTAAAAATAAGAGTAAAATTGTTTCTTTCTGTGCAATATGATGTATTTTTTTAACATTATCGCGTTTTCTAACTTTATTTTAAATGAAGGAATATCTTCTTCGCATTTTATTCGATTTTTTTCTATTTAAGAGTTTTTTTTCTCAGTATTTTTTTAATATTCACTGCGACATTTACAGTCGATTTGTGAAATATATGTACGTATTATAATTGAGAAACGAACTTTATTTAATTCTATAAACATTCATGGAAACTTTCTAACAATGAAACTTGCGGGTGACATTCATGAGCTTAAGAGGAACACTACAATGACATGCATGATGTCCATCGAACATTTCTAAAGAGAAACCCGTCCTTACACTTATACTGTTAGTACGTCAGTACTAAGGAAATATGTTTAATAATACATTTTTTTTGTATGTGTGTGTTGAGAATCAGTGTTTGAGATTTACGTAAAATCTGAGAGCATTAAGCTTAAAAACATCGAAATATATCAAGTATATTTCAGAACACAAGATTAGTGGTACATTTTGGAAATTTGAAACCTTTCTGTTTTAAAAACACTGTTTTTTAATAGGCATTCTAACAATATAACTTTTTTGTTTATGCTGCATCTATCTATACCGGTCGTGTTGAATATGCACAATTAATATGCATTTGCCTAAATATTAAACTAGAATAGTTAAAAACTAGTACGATAAAAGAACATTAGGTACTGTTGTAAATTAAATTCTTTAATATAGATGGCGCTGCAAGTCAGCGAAGAGTATGTATACTTTGGCTAGTAGAGGTGGTTTTGTTTACGTAATGTTCTTTGTGTGATGTCTTCTATGTGTTTCGTCCGATAAATAAAATTAACTAAAAGATAGACTTGGACTAGTTGCTGGAAACATAAAATCAGTGGATATGATCGCCTAACTGACCCATGGAAATTAAGATTTAAGGAAAACTACATTAGGTACCAAAGGCTTAAAGCTTTGTATACTACTTTCATTGTATATGCAGTAGGCAATATATTTATTGGTTAAATACGTAAAAGAGATTAATAATTGTTATAACTAATTTCATTATACTTGGAACTTGAAATGTGAACAACATGTGACATGAAGCACCAAGAAGAAGTTATCCGAAAAAGATGTGATACATAAATATATTTTAAACAAAAAGATAAAAGCATCTTAGGAATTGAATACTTTATTCAGAAAATACAACTTCAAGTAAAAAAGAAAAAATAATAATAATGCGTTAAAACCTCTTGCCCCGATCTGTGGGATAACATCTCAAGCCATCTGTTATCCAACTGGCCATAATTCTGTTGAAATGTAAGCCTAGTGCCCTGTGAAAGAGGACTATGAGGCTAAAGCTGAATTCACACCAAGACGTACAAACGTCGAGTGTCAAGCGTCTAGCCAATCAGAGACTTCATTTCGCCCGAGATGAAGTCTCTGATTGGCTAGACGCTTGACACTCGACGTTTGTACGTCTTGGTGTGAATTCAGCTTAAGAGTCTCGTTGATGTATTATAAATATGTTCCTTGTGATGACCGAAGGGATCCAAACACTTTCAAACGAAATGGCACTCCATACCATGTGTGCTTGATTGTAGATCTGCACAGAAGATGACAGCCAGATGAGTATGTTTCCATTGTTAGAGATATAGCCTAATACTTAAACCATTGGACGCTTACCTTAAAAAGTAGACTGAAGCAAATGATGGATATCAGCTGCGATATTATTTGATTACGACTTTTTGCCTCAGGACTTTGAGTGACTATAAGCCTCAGCTTAATGCAGCACCTCACATTATCGATGTCCTCCATGCCTCAACTAGTTGTCTAGAACAGATTAGTTGAATGTGATTTGGCGTTCTATATCTCACTAAAAATGAACTATGATAGAAGTCTAGTGATTTTTCAAATAATGTAAATAATGACTCGTCAGGCTAGATAATAAGTTCTCATTTCTATTGTGTCCAGATTTTAGGGTCTTGCTCCCCCCTATCGTCTCTGCATAGAATTCCATTACGAACTAATGACTTTGGAATGGCTCTTCTATCATAAATGTCTGTAGTATGCAGCTCTTATTTACTAGTTTTGAATGATACGGGATTCTAGAGATTAGTGTTCACCTCAGGAGCTATTTGCGGTAGAAAGGGCATAGAATCTAGTTGACGTAGCTATCCTGTAAAAGTATCACGAAATACCAGCTAATGAGCTCGGTTATTAAGTGGAATGATACCCCTTGTCATAACCCTTAGATGTCGAGCTAAGGGGTGAGTGGCAATGAACTGATTATCCCACCGCTGTCTTGGATGTCCTGAGAAATTTCGCTACAATTGTCAATTTTTAGTAATTATTTAACTTACCAATGTAGTAGCGTTATTGTTATTAATGCAAAGTGAAAGGTATGAGGAGCAGGAAAAAGTAATGCCTGTAAATTATATATATATATATATATATATATATATCTATATAAATATATATAACAATACATTAATACATAGAGAAAAATATATATATATATATATATCAATAAAACTTATAGTGGGGCATAATTTGTCGTGGTGAGTGGAAGATTACTGTAGTATTGAAGAGGCAGTCTTGTAAATTAGTAAATCCAATTTATTGAATCTTGTGAACACATATAAAGATGGACGGCACAACACAGAGAAAGAAACTACAACACATAACACAAAGCAGCCGGCTACATGATGAAAGGACCAAAAAGAAGAGAGGGATTTCCAGAGACATTGGTTTTTATACCTGACGGAAGACCACGTGACATTTTTGTAATAAGAGCTCTGATTGGTTACACTGGGCGGGAAAGGGATTTAGTATGTAGTAATATTAGTCGATTACGATTAAGATTCGGATGTTGGTTTTGAACCTAAGAATTAAAGATTATTTATAGATTATTGAAAAGAGTTAAAATTAAGAGTATCTCTCTTAGAGGGAATTATAACATATATATATATATATATATTGTTTATGCAAAAATAAGCAGTATAAACAATAATGTCTTTAACTTGTGATAAAAATGTTTAGTTGCAAACATTTATCAATAGGAAGTGTGACCAACTCTACAAGAGATATAGGCACGCCAATGAAGATTCATACCTGCAAGCAGGTGGTCAATCGCTCTTTGCGGAATCTATGCTTATTCTCAAAGAAAACATCAAGTCAAATCATTAAAGTTTCGATGAAGATTGCAAAGAACAAAAAGACATCTTTCCTGAGAGTATCTGAGACATGCTCTATTAAGGTAAAGTCGGATGGACATATTAGTCATTCATTCGAAGCAGTATCTCACGTTCTACGTCTTGTTTGGCAACGTGAGCTCTATGTAATCGTGCGTTTTCATCCATAAACATAGTATCATGACGTATGTCTGCCAGATATGGTCGAATATATGAGTCGATGATTGCATACCGCTAAATAGCTGCCATCATTGAACCTATACTAAGGAAGTAGTGATCAGTTCAGCCCCTGACTGATATCCCTGTCCAAATTATGACACCAGAATGACTGTAGCTGTGTCTTTCAGTGATATTGTGAGCTTGAGATCGAGTTCCTGGTGTTTTTCTGATTTGTATTCGTCAGGAATCGTTGTTAATACAAAATCGGATAGCATCGGTGAATAATACACTGACTCATTGCTGTGGGGTTGAATGGATGTAATTCAGAGCTCACTCTAAACGAGCTGACGACATCGAAATGCTCTAAGAAAGTTGATGGGTTGAACTCCTCTGAAAATGTCGCACTGGCAGACACAGATAATGGTCCTAGCGGGCTGTTAAAACCCTTGAAAGTCTACTACAAGGTCATTCGCCTGTTCATTTTGATAGCATTCCACAAGCGGCTTATGATCGAATGATTGACAATTAAGGCTCGGGTCGGGCAACCTCCAACGGACGTTCTCTAGATTGGATCTTTTTGCTTTTATACCAGCACAAGTTTTCACACACACACACACACATTACACACACACACACGCAACACACACACACACACACACACACACACCACACACACCACACATACACACACACACACACACACACACACACACACACACACACACACACACACACACACACACACACACACACACACACACACACACACACACACACACACACACACACACACACACACACACACACACACACACACACACACACACACACACACACACAAATGGATTTCTCATTTCCATACTGTCTACTATCACCCTTCTGCATTTGATGGTCGAAATCAGCAACACCCTGTATACACATGCTTTTTTTTCATTTACGCATAATTGAATTTTTGGTTAGAAAAACGATTCAGCTTAGAAAGATACGACTTACTTCATATTCAGTAGACTCTATTTAAAAAGCTTCATTTTTATTTCACTAAAAATGAATGGTTTAAAATCTTTATTAACCTCAAGAAAATATAACACTTTAAACCATACATTTTTTTTTTCAATTAAAATTCTTTAAATTTTATTTTAATAGGAGAAATAACATTGAAGTACAGCGTAAATAATGTACAGAGTAAATGTCATGCATTTTTGTTTTGTTTTTTTACATCGAATATTAAAAGCTGATTATTTGGTAAGTTGCTTGAGAATCATTTGAACTATTGATATCAAGGCTTTCTATTGTCTCTGTTAGATCTTCCGAAAAGTATTTGTTCAGTACAGAGCGTGACTCACTATCCAGTATATATTCTTGCACATTTTTCAATCCACTGAGCAAACATGAACTTAATCCGGATCGTCCCACTTTCATTGGAGCAATTCTTTTCCATTTTGATGTAGAGGGATCAAAACACTCTGCATCCTCTGTTGTGGTATCCTCCACGTCATCATAACCTCCGAGCACATATATTTTATTTTCCAACACCTGTTGCAAGCAGAAATATCGAAACTTTATGAAATTATGTGTACAACTAAGAAGTTTGAAGCCGAAATATTGGGGAAAAAATGTATCGGAAAAATATCTCTGATAATTCGTTCATTCAAAATAAATGAATAAATTTACTATGCTTAAATATTTTTTTCCTATATATTAACCAAAATTTTTTAAAATTATTTAAAATGTGACTATTCATTTAAAAATATATAAAATTTCTGTATTTACTGTCTTTATTAAGTTAGACCCTTCTTAAAAATAAATTAATCCTAACTTTAAAAAAAAAAAAAAAAACTTGCTATCTGAATTTCATTTTTAAAAATTTCACCTATCCGAAAAATTGGTATTTAGCATAGTGAAGGATTGAATATGAAAAAGAGAGATTATTAGTACAAAATAATATAATGCATTTTCTATGCAAAGTTTTTAAGTTTTAAGCTCCAAGAATTATGTTATTATAGCATTTATATATGTATGCATTTAAAATTACGCACTCACACACTTGTATAAAATTTTGAAAAATTATGAGGTGACTAATTTATTAGTGGCTATAACTGTAGCCTCCTTCAGAATCTTACATTTCATGACACATATGCATTTTCACGGAAAATAAAAAAGTGCGGTGAAAATATCGAAGAGTAGATTTATCAAACAAATAAAAAAATCCAGTTATTCCATTGCTATTAATCCTTGGTGTCTGTACCTATAGCTACGTAATAAAAAGACTAATTAAAATGAATACAATTTTAAATAATTTTGAGTGACCATCTTATTGGCGGTTTAAGGCTGTCTTCGGTAAAAGTACGAGATCTCTAACTAAACGCGAAGCACATTTTCAGACAGAAAAATGTCCCAATTTCCATAGAAATTTGCAATATTATAACTCGTACCTCTGTTAACAATGTAGTATTTTTAAAAATTTCAAAATATTCCGTGAATACTTTCTTTTTTGTTTTAATACGTGAAGGCAAAGCCCATTTAACATTACGGTATAGGATAAAAAATGCGAAACACATTTTATACCAGAAAAAAGGAATCAACTCGCTTAAAAATGGGAAGTATGATAAAAAGTGGCTCTCTAAAGGATAGTGAAGCCAGAATATTAAATAAATTTTTCATTTCTTTTATATCTGAAAAAAATGTTCCAAATTCGGGTCCTATTCTTTAACATTAACCGAAAACAGCCTTAAACAATAAGTGACTAGAGAAAATTTAACCACCAGATATCCGTAATTATCAAAAACTGCGGAAAAGAACATTACAGAATCAGCGATTGACACAACAAGCTTAGCGCCATCTATTGTGTAATACTGAAAGATAATACAAAACTTGCGTGGGGTGATCATAAGTTATAAATCATTTTTGGAATAAAATGCCTTTCTAAGAATAAAGAGTACATGAAAAAATAGAGAAAACAAAGGAGACTTTATAGATGATAAGGAACAATGTAGATAGATAATTTTGTAATAGTAAGAAAATAACATTTTAAATATACTGAGATTATTTAAAATTTTTGAAAAAGTTAATCAAAGTTATTAATGTTCATTAAATATGAAAATGAAATAGTATTAATAATTAATATAAGGATAAATATTTCATAGATCTTAGTTTAGTATTTAAAAGGAGACTTAAAAATAATACCTAGTTAAGGGATGGGGAGACCTAATTATTCTATTGTGTAATGAATGTAATTGCTTTTTCTCCGATATTACTCACAGATTTCAATGAACTTTGAAATAATGTTTCTTTAGATTATGCATTCTTCGTAAATTTTTTTATATTTATAAATACTCTTCCATTAAGTGGGATGTTACGTTATTTTATAACATTTAAATTTAAGACTTATTGTAGGCTATTTTCCTGTTTTTTAAAATTAATAAGATGAAATACTTTAAATGAGTAAAATAATGTTTTAATTACGAGTTATTTCAATGATTTGGAAAAGTTTTAGTGCATAATTTATAAGAAACAAAATAAAATGAGTTATCAATAAAATTATTTTACACAGCTTACAAAAGATGGCGCCACGAAATAATGATCCTAGAATTGGGGGAAAATAATAAAAATTGTGAAAACCGAAAGCAAAATTCTCGGATAGCTGAAAATCCGAATTTAATAATGATAAACAATTAGTATACTTATTTTATCTGTAATATTTAAAAAATGAATAATCAAAAAAATAAATAAATATTTAGCTGGTTAAGATACAAAATTTTGAAATACCTAGAGCAGGCATGTCAAACACACGGCCCGCCAATCCTTATTGTTAGCTCGCGGCCTGCCGAGACATTTTGAAGATTTTTCATTTTGAAATTTATTTGAGATTAACATAATCTTGTTTAGAGAATAATAGAAATAACCTGTGCATTAAAATTTAATTTGTTTATATTTATTTAAAATTTTCCATTTAACTTTATTAATTTAATATTCATAAATACATTTACGCATATTTTTTACAATAAATGGCCTTCCGATTCACCGCCTGTACGACTTTTATTTCCCTTCTTCCTGCCCAATCAGAGAAAAGGCAAAGAGCGTGACGTCATTGGCAATCAGGAGAGTATTTTTTAAAGTTTAAAATACAAGAAGATCAAGACAAAGTGCAGTGTTGGCGAATGAAACTGGATTTTGATTTATATTCATTTTATATATTAAAAAGTTACTTAATAATAAATATAATCAAACTTCGAGAACAAAGAGTAAGAAAAGATCAGTTGAAGAGGAACATCGTAATTTTCAAGAAAAATTAGAACAGCAATACATTTGTGCCTAAAACAAGAATAGACTCCCGTTCTCTTCTGCGTACATTGGCAAATTATTGTAAAAATTTGTCTTTTGAGTTCTCTCATTAATTGTGTGTGTGTGTATCAGTTTGTATAAATTATTTATGATCTTAGTAGAAAAAATTTAGAATCTGTTGAACCTTATATATTAAACTCTGTTTTACTTGTTAAGTAATACAACTTTAAGAGGCAGTACAAATCATAAAATAAACTTTTTTTCCTCTAATAGGGTTGCGTATTTGTATGTTTTACCTTTGCAGATCTATTTCATTCCCCAGGAGCCGGTATCAAATAATAAATGGTATAAAATAAACTATAACCAACGCGTTGCAAGACTTTGGGTAAATAAATTGTAAGAATTGAAATCTCAGTTCTTCAAGAACAACAAAGCATATTCACTAAATTTGATGGATAATTCAACTGCGTAAAAGTTACTTATATATACATTCAAGAACAACAAAGCATATTCACTAAATTTGATGGATAATTCAACTGCGTAAAAGTTACTATTATATTATATTCAATCGCACAAACAGATGAAACTATTTACTGAAGTGAATTTATTAGTGAAGGCTTAATTAAAGAGGTGGAGTTATTAAGTTCAGCACAAATAATAATAATAATAAAAAAATTAAATGTAAGTTAAAGCCGAAATACTGTCGCTAGCAAAGTTAATGAAATAGACTAGAATTTAAGAAATCAGCATAATTCAACAAACATTTCAAGCCTGTCGCCAACGGGTAAAGTGGTTAGCAATGCTGACTTCTGGTGCGTAGGGACTGGGTTTGAGTTCCGGAGAAGACATGGATGTTTGTAAATGTGTAATGCCTTTGCGGCATGGGGAGTACTCTAAATAGCCGTCGAGCCGCATGACCTCTCGCAAGGTTAGTGGAAAGAGAAGAGAGGTGGGAGGCCCCTGGCCAACCACAGGGTTTTCTCCCTCTAAATTGGGGTGGAATCGAGCAAAATCGTACTGTCATCTGCATGGCGCTCAAAGCTAAGGCTAACAACAGGAGTAAAAATTTTAGCCCTTAGCCGCGATGAATTTCGCGGGCCTCGATCTGAGTTCGTCAGGCAGGTGGCATTAGTCACAACAACACATTTCAAGCCTAATCCTATTACAATTGTTGAAAGTACAGATATTAAAAATATCACTCAGCTGACCATTTTTATTCGCAGATGCCATGCCAATTTAAAAATAAGGGAAGAACTATCGGACATTATTCCTATGAATTATACAACCACTTTAGCTGATAGCTTGGATGAACTTATGGAAGTTTTGAAGAAGTGTAATTTACCATTGGGAAAGTTAGTTTGTAATGCAACCGATGGTGCACTTATCATGACTAGAGAAAATGTTGCAAGATAAAAAACCATTATTGTACAAATAATTTTGAATATTTTTATTGTATTATTCACCAGTAAGTACTGTGTTTCAAAGTTTTAAATATAAGACAAGATTTAAAAATAGTCACCCAATTGTAAATTATCTTCCAGCATATAGATCAGGGGTGGTGAACCTTTATGGATCAGCGTGCCATTTTTTCGAAAGAAGTTTAATGAGATATAGACGTGCCGTCAAATAACTTTGAGTTGTGATTGTTAGGAAAATAATAAAAGTAAATACTAACAACTCAAACCTCTTTATTTACTACGAAAAAGTAAATTTTGTACTGTATAGTTGTAAATATTTTAGCTATATGTGTAATTGAAATTAAAATAACATTAGTGTGACTTCTATTGTTGCAGATTAGATGAAATTATAAGATGTTACTTTTAGTAGAATGCATGCTGAATTCGAGTCTTCTGCCAAATGGTTTCTTAGCAATGAATTATTTTTGCTGTGCCTCACTTTTTTGACAAGGGTATGTGTGATTTGTCTCAAAATGTGGTTTTACAGACGATGTTCTGTATACCACTGTTCCAGAATATAAAACACTCACTGCTTTGTCGCCGTTACTAATCATGCCATATTTCTAGATTCACCAAGTTTGAAATTTTCTTTATATTTACTATCTTGCTCTTTTTGTTTTTTGCGGAATTAGCCTTGTTATAAATAACAGTTAAAAATCGTAAATATCACACAAATAAACTTTAAAATACATTTGTGTCGACGAAATTGACAATACTATGCGTATACAAATTTTCATCATAAGCAACTGTAGTCCAAGACGTAACTAAGGCAATGACTAAGAAACAATTACAAACGAGTGTGCTCCCCACCGCCCCGAGACCGATCACTCACGTTTGTTTGTAATATTTCATAGTGAATTTTATTATTTTGAAATAAAATGCAAACCATTTTCATCGCTGGTGTGCCCAAAATATTGTGTCGTGGGCCATTGGTTTGCCATCTCTGATATAGATTTAATCATCGTCAATTTGCTTCATTTCTGAAAGCTATAGAATGTGAAAAGGCTGTCATTTTATGTATGTAAATTCTTTGGCTTTTGAGTCACAAAATGTTAAAACAAATTGCTGGACGACATCATAGCTTTTCTTGGTAACAAAAAAATTATGAAAGTGCTGAATCAAAAGATGTACAATGGATGAAGGGCCTGATTTTCTCAGCTTATATTAGGTCTTTTTAACCAAATTAATCGAAAGCTTTCTAGTAAAAATCATAATGTTACAACGTTATTTGATAATATTACCGCTTTTTCAGACAAAAATTATACCTTGGGTGAAAATATTTAGAAAAAAAAACTATCACTTCGAAAGATCAATATGTATTGATTAAATTGTGCATAAATTGAACTTTACATAACATTCACATTAAATTAAATTGTTAGAGACGGAATTCGATGGAAGATTTTCTGATTTTTAAAGTTGTAAATTTCATTTTTGTCTCAACGTGATCAGTGATTTATTGTTATAGAAAATTTATCAAAAATCCACGCTTGAGTGCTGTAAAAGTTTCTACAAAATTAGCTGAAAGATTTTTTTTACCTCAGTTTCCTTTACAGCTGTTCGAAGCGTACTTGGATCAGCCGGATTACACGGGCGTTGTACTCGGAGAAAATTTTTTGTTAGTGCGAAAAATAGAAAGCTTCGAATTTCCATTGCTAAATCCATAGTAAACAAGTCACAAACATGGCAACGTTTTTCATGTAGGAGTGTGTATGTGATGTATAGGAGGGGGAGAAAAGGAATAAAAGGAGCAACCCATCTGAAATAATTAAATCCTTTGCAAACGCTGTCAAGGTCTTTTTATTGCATTCCAAGGCCTTCGGATTAATTTTATGGATAGCAGCGCATAGAAAAGATCACACTTTGGAAAAACGTATATATACGTCAGGGTAATTAACGCTTTAGGAAGAGTTACGAACAAGATGTTTATATACGCCGGTATCACTTAAGAGGTTAAAGTCGTAATGCAGCTTTATCATCCATGTATAGTATTTCTGTATTCAATACATTGTAATTGTATGGAGGGGAGCGGTGATGAAAATTTTGATTGAATATTGGGTCGCAAGTATTGAAAGTTTGAGAAGCACTGCTATACATTTTGATGGAAAAAACTCACTCTCTCCCTGATCCCGAAATTGCCGAAATAGTATGATCTACAGACTTGTGTGAAATCTGATAGGCATGTGTTCTTTTGCTAAGTAGATATTCACTAAAAAAGTTTTGCGGAAATCGACTTCCAAGAGGATGGGGCTTTCAGAAGCATAAGATTAATATATCTTTCAATACATAGGAGAAAAGCCTTGCACTCACACACCCTTTCGAGATATCCGAAAGTATTAGAATTACACAACACAAAATTTGGCAGGTATTAAATCTTTATTTAGTATATATTTTCTAAGAAACATTTTGATAAAATCGTCTCCCATAGAGGCGTAAAATATAATATTCAAGATTAATTGATTGACAGATATACTTGGACACAAATGCTGGGTTATTCAGCTATATTTATTTATTTTGCTTTCCTATTTTATTTGAAAAATCGATCTTTCCGGGGAGTTTTAATTTGTATTTAAAACAATAGTCACTTTGAACTATTCAAAATATAAATTAAATTTCGACTTCATTTCAATTTTTTTTTTTACCCATCCATTTCATTTGTTATATTTTTCAATTTTCCCTTGTGAAGAATGGTTACATCTTCCAGTAAGTATTTACAAGAAGTGTATGTGGTGGAAAAAAACATCCCTTTTGGAAAAAGACTGAATTACTATCATGTTGATGCTGCTGTTGTTGCTAATCGCAGATTGTTCAACAATGCTGAATGACAAAGTCTCCACGAATCTCAAAATTTCAGGAAAACCCCCAAACCGCAGAGGGTCTAGCAGGAACTCGTTGTCTGTAAAACAGTGCTTCTCAAAGTTTCAATATTCGCGACCCAATATTCAATCATAATTTTCATGGCGCCCCTCATACAATATAATAAATATTATACTTGATGCTAAAATACGATAAGTCTTTAATCTCTTTTAGTGCCCCCTGGCGTATATAAACGTTCTCGCCCCAGCCCAAAACATTATTTCTCCTGACGTATATATACGTTTTCCCGAAGTACGGTCTTTTTGTGCATTGCTATCCATGAAATTCAGGAATGCAATAAAATGACCTTGACAATGCTTGCGAAGGATTTATTTATTTCAGACTATTGGCGTGACAGCGGGGGAAAACGGTTCGTACTGGGAACCCAAAGTGTAACTTTTATTTGGCAGCTAAAGTATTTATTATAAACAGTACAAATTATTAATACAAGTGTTTTATATATACTTTTTGTATATAATTTTATACGTGACAATTCCATGGGGTCACTGGTAATTTAAACGTTCTTAACTTAGTATTGTTAAATTAATATAAAATAATATTGTGTAGCACTGGGTAATTTATGGTGTAATATATCATGTAAAAGTGTATTTTATTTTTATTATGTACTTTGTTTCTTCAGCAATTAATTTTTCAAATAATCTCTGTTTTCGACTTTTCAATATGCCCCGCCCCCTAGAGTTGTCACGCCCTCAAGGGGTGGCGCGCCCCAGTTTGGGGCCTGCTTTAAAACCAAACAGTAAGATTACGGAGGCCAGCTCGGAATAACACCAATGGCACTCCGGGAAAATATTCTAAACCTGACGAAAAGGGAAAGCTTTTATATAGCTGCTCATAAAGCTCGAGAAGGCAGTTTAGTATTTCCTAGGAATAAACATGAATGAACCTCCTGGATTTCTTCCGAAGTACCAAGGATGACTAGGAGTTCTTCCAAGTTGATTGAGACCAATCTTCTTAAGGTATCCGACTAGTTACGGAACCGTGATTTTAAAGAAGCACATAAATGGATAATTGTCATGATATTTAGTGACACTTAGATTAGATCCATGTATAAATTTTTTAGGATTATGACAAAATTATTTAAAAAATATTTTGGCAAAAATTAACTTAGAATAACCTTTTTCAAATGTTTTCCTTTTAAAAATGCTTTTTTCTATTAATATTTGGCCGTATATAGCTCAGACCTCTGTACAGAGGCTCAACTACAATTTTTTTTCAAAAATTCACATTATTTTCAGAGTTACAACCATTTGAAATAATTATCGGCATATTTTCTTAAAATGTCTCCCCTCTGTTGTAAAACATGGATAATCCGACTTCCGAGTTATGCATTTCAAAAATTCTAGTTGAGCCTCGATACAGAGGTCTGAGCTATATACAGGCAAAATATTATTATAATAGAAGCATTTTTCCAAAAAAAGGGGAAAATTCTGAAAATATTATTTTAGTTAATTTTTTGCAAAAATATTGTATTTAAATAATTGTTTTTGTCATAATGTCCTTAAAACAATTTTATACATGTATTCTAATCTAAGTAACACTAAATATCATAAATATTATCCATTTCCACGCTTTTGCAAAATCACGGTTCCGAACGTATTTGGATACCTTAAGGGAGGATAACTCTAAACGTAAAAGACCTAGTAAAAGGCTCACTTCCTCATCAACCGCAGTCCTGGCCAAGAAATAGGCTTTCTCATTACCATTAAACCCGACGTAGGATGGGATTCACTGGACTGTTACTGACAAGAAAGCATATTTATTATGTAAGGAATAATAAATATTTTTAAAGTGTACGATGGCAAAAGTGTCCAATCATAAGTAAGCCAAAAAGTATTGGAGTCTATTGTTGACAGTTTAGGGTTTGTACAAAGTGAATAAAATTTGTCAGTGGCTTCTTGAGAACACAAAGGAAATTGATTGAATAATCAGAAGTTTTCAGCAGAAAAGTAAAGGAGTTTTCTTCTATTTTCATCTGCAACAGTGTTAATAATCAGTTGGAAAGAAATCTTCAAGTCCTTTAGGATTAAACGTTCAGAATTCAACTGAATTGTCTGTGACTCTGTTGAACGGAGCTTTATTTTTTCAGACTCAAAATGAATTCATTATGACTCACCCTAAGTATTTTTAGTCGTCGGGCATTAAAATTACCTCATAGTTTTAGAGGCGTTAAGACTGTCTTCGCGTACTGTTAATCAATAGGATAAGAGTTTCTAATATTTCTTATACCACAGATAAAAAGTAAAGCAGATATTTTTCTCACTAAAATTTTCTGTTGAAGTTGACCCGGTTTTTTTCTGGACGTTTTCCATTTTTTTCCCCTACACAGAAAGATAATGAGCTATACTTTTGCATTTTAAAATAAAAAAGTATAATTATGGAATATTTCAAATTTTAAGAACTCTATATATTACAAGCAAATGTATGAATTATATTGTGGAAAATTTTCATGAAAATTGAGTCGTTTATCTGTCTGAAAATGTGCTCTGCTTTTAGTTCTGGATCCTTCACATTTGGTAAAGACAACTTTAATGAAGACAATAACTTTTGTGAATCATCTCCCCACCAAATATATCTATCGCCAAATAATTAACAATTTGGGGTAGACCACGAAATATTGTAACAAAAAATGAGTTGCAGAAAAAATTACCATCACGTAAACGAGGTCCAGACAAATTAAAAAGTTTTCTGTTGAGGCCAATACTTAATATAATTTTAATTCAGCCACATGTGAATAATATATCCTCTCTCTTAAGATATTCACAAACCCTAGAGATCATTTAAATTTAATCAAATTTAAATAAAATGCTTACAAAATTCGAAATGCCATGATGTAAAGGAATGTGTAAATCTTCCATCCTACCTGAATAGCAAAATTGCTTCTGGGTTTTTTCATGGGCTTGGTGGCGTACCATTGCTTGCTGGTGATGTCGTACTTTCTACTGTCTTCAACCTTTTTACCCATTACATCCTCCAACGGCATAGATGTAATCACCAACAGTGGCGCAACCCAATCCAGATCTGCAGCTGTTCATAGGTGGTAGCATGCACCATTGATTGAAATCCACGAAGTATACTTCTGCTGAGTGTAAATACGCCTTGCCATCAAAACCACCAGCAATGAAAATACGGTTTCTTATATGACACGCACTGGCATCGCTCCTCTTGCAAGACATTGAGGCTATGTAATCCCACTGCAAAATGAATCAATATTAGCACTAAATTAGAACATATCGTTACATTCTGTTAACTTTATCGTGTTTTTATACATTAGAAACCAGGAAATTCTAGAAACTTATAAAGTTTATCTAGAAAGTATTATTATATTGTATATTACTTAGATGTTTTAACTTCTATTCCATAATCTTCCGAATAACATCTTTGATCCACAATATGCAATTTCAATGATTTCACAGTTGTTATTCTTCTATTGTTACTTGCGTTTTTCATTTAGGTTCGTCCATTGCATTTCGTTCGTTCCTACGCATTTGAAATATGCATATCTAATGGTGTGTATTGGACTCAGGATGTTATCCGGAAGAACAGCAATAAGACTAAGAGAATTCTTTTAGGAAAGGATTCTTTTCCAGTAACATGAAAAGAAGAGGAAAACTATACTTCTATGGATAAGAGGATATAGAAATATATTGTTTGATCCTAAAAACTAAGAATTTGGCTACCAGTAGAGGTGGCTGAAAACATCTGGTTCAGAAAGTTTTGGGCTATCCTGAACTGTCAAGCCTTCGACGCTGAATTAATGTGTGTCCCCCAAGTAACCCGAAAAGTAGTCTCTTTACCAGATTTTTTTGGGCAGTCGTTGAAAGGTTCAGTTTGAGGGATGCGTTGGTGCAATCTTTCTTTACAGTGTCCTCTACAGCACGCACTACAATCTATCTCGGGTTTCCATGTATCGTACTCTCGTGCATCTCATCGGTAATCAGCAACACAATTGAAGGTGACTGCTGTAAACAGCGTTTTTGTTGTAATAAATTCGTTTAAATAAATTTATTTGCTTTGATTGTCTAACTAATAACTGTTTCCGTTACTGATTTGTAAAATTGAGAATTGTTGTAAAATAATAATGCCACAAAATAAGAAGGTTGTCCTTTAATCTGATCTGCTTCTTGTAATAGTGTTTGCATAATAAATGATTTATAAAATGAATTCATTGTTGCGACTTTTATTTGAAACTTTAACAATAAAATGGAAACACAGGATTTTTTATCGTCTTTAGCTTTCGACACACTTCGTAATTTGAACCATGGCCAAGTAGAGATACGTTTGAGCTTGTGACGGATCTATTCACGTACCTTCCACTAATCCTCTTGGGAGATCTTTGGACTATCATTCGCGTTTATTCACAATCACCCTTCTGAAGAATATAAACCGTGATATTCAAATTAAATCTACTATATATAGTCAGGGTTTAATAGCTATCAAGAAGAGAAGGAAAGAAAGAAAGCCAGGAGTCAGGTGAGATTGCTACTGATCAGGCATCAATACAACTTACTGAATATTTCAAATATTAAATAGACGAAGATTTAAAGTGACGATTGGTCACTAAACTTAAAGTAACGTTAAGCCAAGTGAGATAATTGAACTGACCCTAAATTAAAGCGGTCGATGTTCAAGTTTTCGTATAATTGGTGCATCTGTTATTGTTCATATTGAGACATCCTCTTTTTGAATTTAAGTGAATCAGTGTTGTTAATTTGGTTGATCAACAAATAAGTTGATTTTGAATATGTCTGGTATTCCTTCCGTTCCTCCCACGCATCTAGGCGGGCAAGAGAGAGGGGCAATCCCTCAAAGCTGACATCCCACTCTCCAAGAGGAGATTGTGAGTGAGTAAGTGAATGTGGGTTTTTTGGCACAAGAGCCAATTTTGGCTTACTGCGCCAAATATTTGCTTACTCTAGACTGGCTAAAAGTAGAAAAGAGGAAATTGAATGACAAAAAAGTGCCGAAAGCAGAAAGGATCCTAGGGTACCCAGGGGTCGTGAAACACGCGTTTACCAAAGATAGTAAGCCCCTTGGGAAAAGGAAAATATCACTAGGATCCCGGTGGAGACATTGATAACTCCACAGATTTAACGTGCATTAGTTCCTCAACCAAGACTCGATTTCTTAGATGCTCCTCTTAGTCGCGTCCTCTTAGCTTCCATGGCTCTAATGGAGATATCTTTAAATGAAAATTTACAAAAATTAAAATGTATTCATTCGTATATTTAGAATTAAAGCAATCAAGTCTTTGGATGAAATGAAACAGGAAAGAATCATAATTCGCTTTGGCTTTCATCAGAATGAGATTCCGAAAACTCTCCATTTCCCTTAAGTATCAAATCATTTTATGAACAACGTTCTCCAGAACCTCTTAGCGAAAACATCATGGAACTTTGAAGAAGCATGCTACTTGTCTTCACTAAAGGTAAATCTTTATGAATTATTTTATTAAGATTACATATCACTTGACATAAACTGACAGGAATATACTTAATGCATGTACTTCTAATCTTTTGAACAGAAAAATTAGTCATCTGAGTTAAGGCTTAATTACCAGCACAAAATATCTGAACTGGATTCATATGTTTGATTTCCAAACAAGGACACTTGTGGAAAGGAAATGTTCGTTTTCAATATCTCTTGAAAGCAAATCCTGAAATATTACTGATATACAATTCCACGAGAAGAGTGTGTTTGGGCTTCTGACTTATTAGTTGTAATTTAGACGACGATATGTACTGGAAAATGAAGATACGCTCTGTATTTGATTGCCTTTTATCTTTTATAAAGATAAGAATCTTTTATAAAGACAAGGATCATTCATAAAGGTATGATCATTAGGGATAATGTTTTCTCTCAATCATATGCTTGAGACGTAAGAGCAAAGATAATTTCAGAAAATAAATTGATGAAACTAAATTGGTATTCCATTAAATAAATCATTGTAGAGTATAATTGGCTCTCTTGAATTTCTAGCACCAGAAGAATTTGAGAGAAAAGAACACTTCCACTGAAATACTTGAAGCTATATAAAGAAATAAGGAATAAATTGATACAAATAATTAATTAATTTGGGTAAAACACGTTTTATTATTATTATTATTAATCTTCCTTTCTTAGTTTTGTTTTCAGTGGTTTAACCTTCAAAGAAGGTCGAATTTCTTGATTTTCAATAAAAAAAAAAATTGTAATATTCGACGCCTGAACATAAATTTTTAAAGCCTCAAATCTTTATCTAACTCTTGTAAAATGATTTAGATATTGCATAAAAATTATAACTACAAATGATAATATTTTCTAAAAAAACATTAGTTTTTATTAATTTCAGAGTACACGCACAGTTCTTTTATTTTTTTAAATATAACTCTTAAGAAAATAATTACAAAATATACAGTATTCTAAGCGAAACGATTCCTTATGTGTTGCCATTCAAGCAAAATAAACTTAGAATAAAAATAACACAATGATGTTCATTTTAAACAAAAATCGCCAGCTTCCGACTCAAACACTTATGATTAAAAAATTTATTATCAAAAATATCGACTGCCTCATGAAATATAAATAGTTGCATAAACATTTCAAGAATTGTCGTCTGCTGCATAAATTAAAATAAAATAAATATTTAATTATTAATCAGTTGTTAATAATTGAATAAGATTGCTGAAGTGCTTTGTGAATAAAATGGTGAATTTTGATTCTTTGTGTTTTGAGACACATGTTACTGTCAGAATAAAGCTGAATAACAATTTTTCTCGAGACCTCTTTTTTTTTTAAAAAAGTTTAATTTAATGTATTTAATAGGCATCAAACAAATTTATATGAAATGAGCGTATTATTTTGAAAAAAAAAGTAATAAAACATATGGTGCTGTATTTTTAAACTTACTGTATAGAAACGCTTAAATAAGAATTGACTTCCAAAATAATAATGCATGTTTACTTGTAAGACATTTCAAGTAAAATTGAATTTTAAACTATTAGTGAAATATAAAAAATTATATCTAATTATTCTAAAAAGCATGGATTTTGCAATTTTGGATGGTTCATTAGAGCCATTCAATTCTCTTTAAACTAATTTTGAATAAAGTTATTTTATTTTCTCTTCGTAAAGCTTTAATTTTGAAAGGACTTAGGAGCTGTTTAGCCGAAAGAACACATGACATTTTTGCGATTTAATAAGGCCTTATTTATTTGGCTGTGATTCAATAAGGCAACATTCAAAACAGTTTGTTTAAATGTACTTAAAAGGTGCATAATTTTCGCTGAATCTTCTTCTTACTATGCATATTAATTTTTATATGTATCAATCCGGATAAATTTAGATAGAAACTGATGTAACGTACTCTGTAAATGCAGTGGCCCTCAAAAGTGTTTGTACACTTGCAGTTTTCTATAAAATTTAATGTTGTAGACTAATAAAAATTAATATATAGGAATTGTAGTTTGTTTAAAAAATAATATCCTTGGCTTGTTCATATTTAAATACCATAATAAAACTTTAAAACATAGTATAACTATTATTCTAAAAAAATAACATAAAAAGAACTACTAAAATATTACGCCACAAAAGTATTCTTATACTTAAATAAATCTCAACACAACTTTAAATATTGTATTTTTTTAATTTAGTACTAAGTAGGATTTCTTTTTAGCGTCCACAACAACTATAAAATGGCTTGGTAAAGATTTCATCAGTTTCTTGTAGTTTCTGCATCGATGTTGCTCCATTATTCTGTGATCCTTATTTTCACTTCACATTTTGTTTTCATATGTCATGTTTTCTAACTTTAAATTCAAACTATAGATGAATTTACCAAATATGTTCTACTGGGTTTCAAACAGGGGATTTAGGACGTGTTTTAGAATTTGGGGACAATTATAGAAACACCAGTGGCGTACGTTTAGAGTAGTGCGCATGAAGTCATTATCTTGTTAAAAAATGATGTCGTCTCCAATATCCAAATTTTGGGTGGATAATTTCAAATTATTCTTTAAAATATTTAAAAAAAAGCTCATAATTCACAAAACTATTAAAAATACCAAATTACCTAATCCTGAAGCCAATTTACATCCCTACACAAGTACACCTTCACCTACATATGCTTCATTGTTCTAATTAAATTCTTGGGAATTAATAATTTTTTTCTTCTCTAAATATTTACTCGCCCGTCGGCATCAAAAATGTTGAATTCCTATCATCCCAACCAATTTGCTGTGAATGTTTAATTTTTTGAAACTTAAACCTAAGAATTAAAAAGAATCTAAGAAACCTACATTAAAACAATAGCTTGGTCATAGGAAGAAATTGAATAGATTTCAACAAAATTTGAATTATTAATGAATGTCCAAAAATGTACAAAAAATTTCATTATACCTGACAATATAAAGAAACTTTAGGCAACATTTTGTCGAAATAATAAAGAACCAAAATAAGTTGATTGAAATGGAATATTCTATATTTTTCCAAATAAAACCAAATTATTATGGATTTGATTTATTGGATATTCGAAATTTTACTGAAAATTTTTTCGAACAATACTTTTATTTTACTGTTTGATGGTCCATTTCTGATATTGAATTTTGTTTGAAAGCTGTATCTCGTTACAATACAACTGTGGTCCCTGTGATGAAACTAAGCGAGTTCTAACGAGTATACCATTTTCGAAGCACAAGCTGCAATGCTGAGGGAATTGATGAATACCATTGGCAGTTACAAGTTTTGTGGGATGTGGAGCAACAAAGGTTATTATCCCCTGTAGAATACCAATTTGATGTGAATATGAAACATTGTTTTTATATTTTTCTAGACATACACGCCATCTATAGATGAATTTTGTAAATTTGAAACGTAATGAAAATAAATTCACTGGTAACCAAAGCAAAATGCAGCAAACCGTACATTTCTATTGTATTCCGTTTTTCTTTAGTTTATTTTTTCGAATCATCGGTCAGTTTTCGAGCACTGGGTATTCTTAATTGTTAATTTTATGATTTTAAAAGAATTGTAGGAAAGTGTTCTGCTTTTTGTTGCAACCCTTTTAAATCAAGGTTTACAAGGTGAATCAAGGTGTTACAAGTTTCCAATCGTTTCCTTAGAGTTAAAAAATATTTTTAAAGTTACCTGATTATTTTTTGGTGAGAAGCATTCAGCTGTTTTTGATCGTTCCTCAGAACCATCAAATCCTCCAATAGCATATATTTTGCCATTTAACTCTACAGCACTTACAAAGCACCTGAAATTATGTTTATGTATTTAATATATTGATTTCCCTTTTAGATGTTTTAAAATATGCAAATTTATTAATGTAAAAAAAGCGAATGATATAACACTTATAAGTACTACACAATTAGGGATTGTAATATCGGACCAAAAGTTCAATACCGGTATTCGGTATTTTTTAGATCTTAAGAGGATGGTGGACCTTCAAAATGTCAAATTTTGGTCAAAATTGTGATTTGATTTCTTATACTAATAATATTCCTTATAATTCATAGAATATTTCTGTCAAAGGATTTTCTCATTTTAATTTATAATTACTGAAATATTTTTTTATTTTACTCAAATAATTGTTAAAAATACACTTTTCTTAGTTCGTAAAATTTCCCCTTTCAATGCTATGTAAGATGCTCCTTGCGTTTCAAATTATGTCATACCTCTTTGAAATTTTTACAAGTTATGAAAGATGATATAATTCACAAATTTGTGTGCATTAGTTTTCTAAAGATTCAGCAGATCATTTTGTTGTTGTTGTTGTTTTGAATACCTTGAATGTGTGATACTTTGTGAAATATTTCATACAATGTAGAAAATGTACCTTTCTTTCATCAAATTTTATTCTGAATTTAAAATCCATGCACAGATATATTTTGTTGTAGTTTTTCTGTACATAAAACAAAAATTATGTACGTATCTTAAAAACTAATGCGCAAGGAACATTTTTAAAAACAATTTTAAAAATGTAATTTTTTAAAAAATCAGTTTATAATAGTTTTTTTTAAAAAAATATATTTAAACATTATGAAATATAATAATCATTTACTATATTGATTCCATTTTCAGCTAATTAAGATAACAATTTTAGAAATTAGTTTTAATGATCCACCGTCCCCTTAATACCGGATACCGGTTTTAATACCAGTAGTATAAGTTTAAAGAAAAGAAATAAAATACAGGTGTTTGTTTTATTTGCCAGTTTTATATTAGAGAGTGTAAATATCACAGAAAATTAATTTGTAATTTTTAAATTATTACTGTATATAAAGAACTACAAAAAGTAAAGGAACATCTTATTTATTTAAATTACAAAAGAAAGTGTAAATATCATTATTCAATTTGTGGTACTATTACAAATTTTTGAAATGTGATCTTAAAAAACATAATGCATTAATTGTACTGTCATTAAGCCTAGAACGTAATTATGTACGAACACATTACCAGCTGTCGAAAACACTCCTTTGGCATCTACGCCAGTTGGTGGTATTGTTAGCAATACGCGGTATACTTTTTTTTACGTATTTACCTGTAAATCTATCGTCGGATGGTTTTGGATATAGCTGATTTCTGTATGGTATTTTGGTTTTTTTGAAATTTTTTTAGTTAACGCTAATTCTAATTTTTGTTTTGTTCAAGAGACAATTCCTTTTCACTATCGACATTAGTGTCATCATCATCTTCGATAACTGTACCGCATTCTTCTGAATGTGGATAGGTTTGCGTGTAAAAAATTTTAAGAAAATTTACTGTAAACTTGATCAAATTTGAATTGGTTCGTCTCTTTTCTTCTTTTTCATTTTCATTAAAATCATGATGATATGTAAATACAATGTATAAAAAGCAAACTCCTCAATTTAAAAAATATCGAATTATTACGCATTTTCTTCACAACTACAACCTTGTTTTCTCAGATACGAATATCAAACTACGAATCCTGCACGTGTCAGTATCGCTTTGAGCATAAAATTGAATATATTTGGGATGCCCCCTTGTATAATTCATATTTTATCACTTCTCTTGATTATACGATACAACTTTATATTTAAAGTCTAATTAATTTCGCCCGTTAGGGAGACATAAAAAAACGTATACTATTTTGCTAGGGTGGCAATCCCTGGACATATAGTGGAGATCATTTAAAAAAAATTCATAGTAAATACCGAAAAACCGGTATTTAAGCTTGTGAATACCGATATTACAAAATCGTACAAGTCTCAAAATACTGGCATTCCGGTATAACGGTATTGCAATCCTATACACCAGCGTATCACAAACTGTGGGGCGTGCCCCCTAGGAGGCATGACAACTCTACTAAGGGGCACGAGCATATTAAAAAGTCGAAACCAAAAGATTATTTAAAAAATTATTAATTTACTTTAAGTAACAAACAAAATGCATTCTGACATAATACAAAATAAAATGCACATTTACACTGATACAATACACTTTTAAATGTATCAGTCTATACAATCTTTTATAATTAATTTAACAATACTAAGTTAAGAACAAGTTTGATAAATAACAGCGACCTTATAGGTTTGTATTAAAACTTATCCTGATAATTTTTACGGTTTATAATTAATCCCTTAATTACAGAAAAAATGTTACGCAATTTGCTCCCCAATGCCAGCGTTTTCCAGTAGATGCTCGTATGTGAGGCTTTTCTAAGGGGGATGGGTGGGAGAAAAAGGATAAATAAGCAAATCCTCTGAAGTAAGTAAATCCTTCGCAAACACTGTCAAAGTCCTTTTTTTGCATTCCAAATCCTTCGGAATAATTTTATGAACAACAGTGCGCAGAAAGATCATTGAAGAGTATTACATCCGAAATGGAAAGACGTATATTTACATCCAGAAAACTAATGCTTTGGCTGAGCGAAACGTTTATATACGCCGGTGGTACTTAAGAGGCTAAGTCATGTTGTAGCTTTAGTTGAAATAGTATTATTGAATCAAATACATTGTTATTGTAGAGGGGAGGGCACGATGAAACTCATGATTGAATATTGGGTCACGAATATTGAAAGTTTGAGAAGCACTGCTATACACAATATATAAACCATTCTTTGTATACTATTTATATTTTGCCAGATGTTACTTTAGGCAGTTTTAAATATCTGTTTGTGGTACTGAGTGATTGAGTTTTTATGATCGTCGCATTATAAAGCAACACTATGGGTATTAATGACAGACCTCGTAATATTGAACTTCGATCAAGCAGCAAGGACGTCACTTGAGCTGGTACCGATTCTTAAAATTACCACCACACGGTTAAGATGGTAGCTGTCCAATAGACCTCGTGTTGCTTAATAGTATGACATTAATAAAGATTCCCTTTAGTGGTGGGTAAATTTTAATGCATGCCTCGCAGCCATTCACATCTTTTGTCAGTAACTATGAGAAAGTTTATTTAAGGTATCCGACTACGTTCGAAACCGTGATTTTAAAAAGCGCATAAATGGATAGTTTTCATGATATTTAGTGTCACTTAGATTACAATACATTATAAAATTATTTTAAGGACTTTTTGACCAAAACAAATGATTTAAATACAATATTTCGGCAAAAAATTAACTTAGAATAACCTTTTTTCAAAATGTTCTCCTTTTGTGAAAAATGCTTTTATTATAATAATATTTTGCTTGTATATAGCTCAAACCTCTGAACAGAGGCTCAACTATGACGTTTTGAAAAATTCACAT
Organism: Trichonephila inaurata madagascariensis; assembly: GCA_019973955.1. Lineage (NCBI taxonomy): Eukaryota > Metazoa > Arthropoda > Arachnida > Araneae > Nephilidae > Trichonephila > Trichonephila inaurata. The sequence goes on from BMAV01020026.1 coordinate 176,322, forward strand.
TATTTTCAGAGTTACAACCCATTGAAATAGTTATCGGCGTTTTTTTCTTAAAATTTCTCCCTCCGTTTGTTGTAAAACATGGATAAACCCACTTCCCTAGTTAATAAAGATTCCCTTTAGTGGTGGGTAGATTTTAATGCAAATCTCATAGCCATTCACATCTTTTGTTAGTAACTATGAGAAAGTTTATTTAAAATAAGAGTATATTCCAACCAAAGTACTTGCTGTCTTTGAATGCATTGCCATCTGTTGTTCAAGATGAAAGTAAGCAAATAGTCGACATGGGTAGTTTGCAATATTTTGGAATATTTCAGTTACATAGGTGCTGTTGAAGACAATTTTGGTGCTTTTGACTTAAGTCAATCATGAGAGAAACGTCTGAGATTGTATCTAACTTTCCCGAGTTTATCGCGTCTCCACAAGGTCAAATTCTAATTAGAGTTCAACAGCTGCCAGTATTTTATGAAACTGTTTTTGGTTGAATTGAATCTCGAAACCTTCTCGATAATTATTATGTAACTCTTCACTAGAATTGATACCTTAACCATTGCATTTTCATCGATTTTTCAAGAGCTATTTTGAAAATGAAAAAAAAAAGTTTTCATATCAGAATATGTTTTTCATTTGAATAAATGATATCGGATAATTTTACGTCTTTCGTTTCTTATTTTCTCTTCCATCAATAAAGAACATCAACACGAATCAATTGCAAATTTAGAGCTCATTGCAGAATTAAATAAAGTGTAAAATATTGTTATTTTATTAAACATAGTAATGAACATTTTGGTTGAGTTTTTAAGTCTTTTAGTGGTAATGACGTAAATATACGTCAGCGAGGAGCAGTGCCGAAAGTGGTAAAAGCATATATACGTTTTTGTGTTTTAGCCTCCGGTGGTAAAGCTGTTTATGTTCATCAACCCTGAAGTTTTTTTAGGGAGGTAGGGCCATCTATTGGCAGCAATTAGTTAATTTTAGACCTTACACCTTAAGTAGAAGTTTCATAGCAAACATTTTTTTCCGAAAACTAGAAAATTTACGATAATCCAAATGGCGGTGGACAGGAGAACAAAAGGTTACACCTGATGAAATCAAGAAAATTTTAACAAATAAGGAATCAGGGAACAATTGTTTGATGCAAACAGTGAAGATGAAGGGAATTGCCAGGAACAAGATTTGTATCTTGGGGGAGGGGGAGAAAACAATGGGTAACATTGAATCCATTGTTAGCCAGCATAATGTTAAAAAAAGGGTTAAAACTATTCTGGTAGGGTTTTTCTAATAAACTCGATAAGAAATTTTTGTGAAACCTTTCAGAAATAGCGGAAAGTATTAAAAATGCATGTTTGTAGATCTTATTGTTTTTATAATAGAATTATGGAACCTATTACAGAAATAATGGAATAATGAAACATGTTACCAATGCAAAACTAATATGCCGAAACCTATTGAAAATAATAAATTACCACACCAATCAGAAATATAGTTTGCTTCGATCAATAAATTATGGATCATATATTAATTTGGAAATTCAGACCTTAATTTTTATATACTTTATCTTATATTATTTACCAGAATATCAAGTTTAAATGAAGCTGTTGGTATTCTCTCTCTTCCACTTTTAAATTAATTAAAAACACTTTAAATCCTCTGTGAGTTTATAGAACGCGATTGACATTTAATTATTTCGATTGAAAGATACTTCATCATGTTACCAATTCATTTTAAATTCAATTAATATGAAATACGTTACTTCGAAATGCAAATACTCAAACGCTAAGGTATTCGTGCTATGTAGGGATACAATTAATATAAAGGCACAATTTGGCAAATAGCTGTTATAAGAGTCGTTTTCCGTTATGGATATTTCTGCTTGCAATTTTCGGCAAGGAAAATTAAAGCGACATAGAAATTTGCGCATTTTAAGCACTCAAGGAAATTAATTCTTTCCTACGTTATATCTCGTGAAGAGAATCAATTGTTTAAAGTACGAATATTGTTCTCTATTTCATATCTTAACTTTGCTGAGGAGGAAGTTGTCATTGTTCGCAAAAGTTTAATTTCAGTTTGAAGAGGTTGGTTCAAGGGCAAACATCTTCTTTTGACCTTCTTATTTCTATTCAAATACTTTAATTACAAACGAGACACATAAAATGGGTTGTTCATTAAAACCTCAAGAAACAATTACATATTTTTTAAAATCCTGCTTTCAGTAAGAATCAGTAGTATGATTCTGAATTTGGAGCATTTTTTAGTATCTGACAAATCTATTCCGAATAATTTTAAATTCCAATGTATAACAATTATAAAATTACTTGATGGAATAGTAAATAAATTCTAAGAATATAAAAATAATTATTAAAGGCAAACCACTTGAGGATTCTTCTATCTACTAATTAGCTCTGATGTTCATTTCTCATGAGGTTTTATAATTAATTTCATGGTAAAGCTATTTTACACTGAATGCTTTGAGACTCAAGTGCTAAAGTATTCCTTAATTTGCTTTGATTTGTTAATGATTTGCATTTAGTGTGTATTGCATGTTCAGTGTGAATTCATTTTTAAGAACAGTCTTAAAATAGGCTTATCTAACAGCCTAACAAAACTTAATCTGATGAACTTCAACAAATTGAGCGTGCGATTAAAATTACCATTAACAATATTATAGATATAATTTTAAAATGTTATTCATTTTGAAAAACGATATTTTGGAATAAACAATAAGAAATTCCAAAAACCGTTATGAAAATATTGATTTGTTTCTTTTTCTATGTGTGTTGGGGGAATTGCTCACGAGTTGTTTTTTCACAAAATAGAGATTATTTCTAAATCAGTTTGTCAAATTTAGCTGGGAAGAACTAGGCTCTAGCTAAGAATATTAATAGAATAAAAACAAACTATTGGAAATAGCTTGGAGAGCAGAGCAGGTTAGTTTTAAATTTTATGCTGCGGTGATTTGAGTAGAGATTGAATTAAGCTTAAGAAAACTAATACAGCTCCCACACAATTATAAATTTTTATTGGAAATATTCATGATAAATATTAGGTCTGTTCAAAATGTATCCGACTTCGAATTTTTTTTACGCACAGTAAAGATTCTAAAGTGATGCCACTTTGCACAGTGGAAAGTGACGGATTAATGTACATGCTTGAATTTTTCCCTTCGTTTGTGTACCAGTCGTTTCCTGTAGACTATCGAGTGAGATGCTATTTTACGTGGTCGTTGGATTTTTATTTCTCTGAAGAGGTACTGTATCAAATATTTTGCCAAAAACTTGGTAATTTTCTTAGTAAAACAATTCTTAAGATTCATCAAGTATTTGGAAGTGATGCTAAGAAAGCCGTACAAATTAAGGAGGGGTTTAACCGATTCAAAAGTAGTTGCAAGTCGGTACAGAGTGACCAGCGTTCTGGGAGGTCCTTAACCACTCGAAATGCAGATGTTGTTGAAAAGGTGAAAAATCTGATAATGGAAGATCGACGTTTAACCGTAAGAGAGACTGCTGAACAAGTTGAGATCTGTACAATTTCTGCACATGCAATTTTGTGAGATAATGCGCAGAGCGGCTTCGAAATTTGTTCCCAAGCTTCTGTCGGTGGAACAGAAAAACTTCATCTTGCAGTTGCACAGGACCTATTAGACACTAACGACGCTGAACCTGGATTCTTGCGACTTCTGTCTTCTTCTGAAAATACCATTGAAAGGATATTGAAAGCATCCCATTTCTAGAGTAGAGGTGAGATAAGGCAAAACACACGCGACGGTGAAGTTGAAAACCATTCCAAAAAAAGCCTTCCAGAAGTGTTTTTGTCAGTGGGAGAAATGCTGGGCTCAGTGTGTGAAAGTGCAAGAGGCTTATTTTGAATTTGCTTAAGGTCCTAATCCCGTCAAGTTACTACAATATTTTTTTAAGCCTAAGGTTGGACACTTTTTGAACAGACCTTATATATTATTATTATAGTCGCTTCTTTAATGTCATTGAAAGACACAATTAAATCAAGAGTTTTATTAATAAAAGCATTAAGTGAATTAAAGATCTTTTGTATGCCCATTGAGAATCTATTCGGTACTAAAGGAACTAAAAAGCTTAATTGTAATAATAGAATAAAATAACGAGTATTTTGGGAACTCACTGATCAATGAAATTATACCAATTACGCCAAACGTCGGATCCCTAGTGCATTTAAAATAATGTCAAAAATACCAAAAACTTTATACTTTACTTCTTTTTTATTTTTAAGATTTTTTTAAAGCACAATTTTATTAGAGTTTCAAATTATATAGACATATTTTATGAAGTATATTAAAAATACATGTAAATCTTTTTTGCTCATTAGCTATTTATCAGGGCATTTTTTAATTGGCCTGAACCAATACATCCTCTTCCAATGGAATCCAATCAAGTTAAAGAGTTGGATATTCCTATTATCAAACATATGATAAGTAATTCCTTTGAAATCTTTCAACTATCTCTTTCTAACTTCATATTGAATATTTTTTTAAAATCTTTTTTAATTTTTTACCAATGAAAGATTTTAAAAAAAAAGAAAACTACCGAACTTGCGCAAGACGTAATTGGGCATATAAATTGATTCTTCTAAAATGTAATGTAAACGGTAATTGTCCTAGCATTCCTTTATAAATATACAAATATGTCATAATTTATTCACGATAAATATTTAGTTATTAAAAGTGTTGAGAATAGAATATAAAGGAGGAAGGAAACTTGTAGTGTCGAAATGTGACGTATGTTGAATTTAATACTTCCCATTGTCCAGAGAGAGAGAGAGAAAATAACCGAGATTAAAAGAGAGAAAGAGAGATTGTGTAATATTCTTTACTTGCACTTTGTTTAAACTAAAATGTTTGTAGTTTAACTATCATAATACAAAAACTGAGCTTGGAAGAATCTTTCTTAGCAGATTACGCAATGATGGTGGCTTGTACAGATTTTTACTGTATGGAATTAAATATGATTTTTCAAATCGCATTTTTGATGTTATTTTGCTTATTAAGGCGAATTATGTTTTTTCTAATGTAAAAGAAAAAGTAATTCTCACCTGTGTTCATGCATGGGCGACATTTCTTCATATATTTTGGTCTTTGTGTCGAAGCGAAAGCACGAATTTAGTGCAGAAAAACCGTCACTTCCTCCTACTATGTAAACGTATTTGCCTAACGCTACGCTTTGATGATAGACTCTGTGTCCAATTGAATCTTCCATTTCGATCTAAATTATATAAAATATAAATTCATGGGTTAAAAGCGTATTTTATGAATGCTACTGTAAACAGAAAGAGATTTGCATTCTAATTACTGCTCACATTCTATATGACATGTTACTTTTTACTGTTTTTTATGAAAATACTGATTGAAAACTGCTTACTTTTTAAAATAAATTTAAACAATACTAGGGGGTGGGGTATCCTCTCTCCGCATAAAGGCAGAACAAAATTTCCATTGTACAAATTATACAACTGTTCACACTCATTACTCAAACTATAAAACTGTAATTTACATGCATTATGTAGGTGAGCCTTATTGCCAATTTTTAATTGAAATATTGAAGAAGAGTTACTACTTTTTTTATGATTGCTCTCGTGTGTGAGATAAATAAATAAATTTATTACATCATCACGAAATCTTTTTTAATAAATACAGAGAAAAATATCACTTCATCGGAAACCTAAATTTTCAGTTAAATGGTTTGTCTAATTTTTAAACTGATCATTTTACATTTATCTCATATGATCAATGTCTTAAATCTTTTTTTTTCATTGAAAAAAAATTCTAATAATTTCGAGAATGAAGATACATTGGGTAAAATCCTAGCTAGGCACACTGCTGTTTTTGGCACCATTTTTTTCCGCCAAATGGCGCCAAAACCCCATGTTTCAAAAAATGACGTCATGGACGAAAACGAAGAAAATCGAGGAGTTGACGGTCTTAGGCGCCAAAATTTTTGATGTCAAAAATTTTGTCACCAAGCAGTGTGCCCAGCTAGGATCCAATCGATACATTGATATTCATGTAATAATTGAACTTAAGTAAGTTCGTTTTTAATTTACCTGCTTCCACGAATTTCCACGACAATCATAAGTCTCGAATAAACTCGTTGGTCCATCCTGACTCCATCCACCTAAGCAAATCAAGATCTGGCGAGGCAGTCTTGGCATAAATAATAAATTTTCCTTTAGGCTTTCATTGGGTTGTAGGAAGTGTTTAAGGTCTTTCAAGATAAATTTGGCTACTTGGGAGATGTAAGGCCAGCACTGAACACTCTTGAAGACAATTGGATCGTTGATAAGTTCTTGAAAGTCTTTGATGGGCATGACGGCCAGTCTCATGTATTTCAACAGACCATGAACGTAATGCTGACGCTTGGGTGCGTCATGATTAATCCAGCGTTTCAATGACTTCCAGATTAATAGCTCCCGTTGAACGTTCAAAGAATCCTCTTTCAACATGCATTTCAAATCGAAAAGAGAAAGGTCTAAGTATTCAATGCTTTTCCCCGCTATTTCGAGGAAGTGATCTAAGATATATCTGTGAAATAGTGAGTAGAGAAATGATTCAATATTTAAAAAATAAAAACTTTAGAATTGTAAGATTTCTTATAATAATAAGGATAAAAAAAAATACATAGAGTTATGGTAAAGTTAAGTCCAAAAATGCATATACTTTTTGTGTTATTGTGAAGATAGTGTATATTTATCGCTCTTCGAAAAAAAATTCCATTTTATTTCGATATAAATGTTACAAAATACAAAACAACACAGAACATGAAATAATTTTTATCTATATAAATTTTTTACGACTGTGTTACCCACAATTAAGACATCTCAACTTTTATCTATACGGAGTTTTCTTTCACACATGGAATAATCAAAACTACAAGGGAAAATAAAAAATTAAAGGGATTTTAGCAATTTCTCTTTCCAAGGTTTGGCAGCAGCGCTAGTACTCAGTGCTAAATGAGGGGTAGTCTGCAACATCTATACAACGAGTCACTCGTCTTCCTAGTAGTCGTTGGAGTGTAGAAGATCGTTCACCATGGTTGCTCCATTGCCGATTTGCTCCAAGGAGGAAAGTGTGGAAGCTATTCGCTTTTTGTTTGTGGAAGGTGTGAGACCTGCACTGGATACTAGCCACTCCTTCCATCACTATACCCGTAATGATAAAAAAAAAGAACATGGATTCTGCGAGCTGCATCTACCAGATACAGGCGTTGGTGGAAATAATTCAGTCTTGATCCAGTAAATTAAAAGTAACAAAGTTTATTCAGAACTGCCGAGCGAGTGGGCACTCGTGATTGCTTCCCTTTTATATACAGGACATAATGACGTCACAAACCTCTTCAAAGTAACATAAGCATGGCACCCTGCAGCCACTCATTCACACAAATCATTTTTCTTCACATTGTTTTAGAGGTTGACGCCTGTAAAGCCTTTATTACTTTTAAAATACTTCTCAATATAATCAACTGCTACACATAATTTATCTTGATTAAATACAGTTCTCTTGATTAAACATAATTATCTAATACACATAGCTCTCCGTGTTAAAACAGTCCCAAGAGACTATCTCTTCTTATTATGCCAGACCACGCCCTGTGGTCAGTCTCTCTCCGAAGGAATTCAATTTCCTTCACCCCAAACATTTCAGCGCCGCGCGTTTCCAAAAACAAGAGACTTTCTCTTCCGTGACCATCTCGCTTGCGGTCAAACAACGTTCTCTCTCAAAACACAGCAAACCCTCCGAAATCGCGCCGATTCACGCCAACATTCCATAATCCCGCCAACAGTAGACTCAGACACTACAACGCCGATGGACTGCCAATCTTTCGTCGTCACATAAAGAAGTGCTTCCCTGTTTGAGAAACCCTCTATCCATTCTTAGATCTTGCACCGCACTGCGATGCATGCGATGGATAATTTCGGGTTCCCTTGCCAAAAAGGGTTCCCTTTCCTCATATCATGGCCCAGTTATCCAAATGCGTAACCCACCCGGGGTCGTTTGATATAGGGGCAACGTGGGTCTTTTTGGGGCGATTCCAATCACGCCAAGCGGTTGCTGTCGAGTTAAAGGAATCAAGTGACGCAGGGTTTTTTTTGTTCGCCTCCTGTGCGCTTCCCAATTTATTCCTTCATCATTAATCACTTTTTTTTTTCAAAAAAACTTTTAAAAGGGAAAGGGGAAGATAAACATAAAAAAAATAAAAAAAAGGAAAAATGTATTACACTTCCAGATATAAATTATTTACCATTTTTTGGGTTATTACCAAAAAAAATTTTAGGTTCGCACGTAAAAAATCAAAGAATCCTATTGTAATATTTTGCCCATCTTGGCGAACATAAACAAAACTTGACGCCTAGCCCTACGATCAAAAGCATCCCAGATGGGTTACGCGTCCGATAATTAGATCTCGATATCTTCCGGTGCAGATCGTAATGGAAGTTCCACAACGTTTGCCACCCTAGAACTACGAAGTAAGACGAGTGATATATTACGTAAAATGTTGCCTTCCCCCCATTCATTTTCTGGAATTTCGGTTTTCCAAAAATTTTTGGGAAAAAAAAAATCAAAATTCCCTTTTCTTTTTTTGGGTTTTTTTTTTGAAAATGTAAGGTGTTAGGTGAAGTGGAACCTCTATACAAACAGTATTCAATTACGGCACATTTTCGAGGTACATTTTCTCAAATCTGTTATATGTACATGCTTGAAATTTTTCATACGGTAGAAGCCATTTCTCATTATGGAAATGAGCTTTTAGCTAATTTTGAATTTTTCATAATTTATAAATTTTTTATCAAACATAGTTTAAAAGTTAACCCGTTTTCACGTAAAAATTTGTAAAAATAAGGTACGTTTTTACAAAAAGCTCATTTCAGTATATATTAGCCATCGTTATAAATATGTCAGCAAGGTACATATCTTTGAACAATGGTTTCTAAAGAAAGAACACATCGAACATTAAAAATTGACATTTTGAGAAAAATTAGGTTTTAGTAATATAGTACCTTTTATTAAAACATTCCCCTCCTTCCATGTCCTAAATTATCAACTTTTTGAAGTATCATCATCTTCTCTCTTCCTTTTAAGTCTACTTTAGCTCCTAACTTCCTTTGTTTCTGTAAACCAAGTATTTTGCTCATGTACAGCCTCAGTTTGTCAAGGGGCGCTCCATTGCCTGTATCGTGTAATCACCATAAGAGGCTCCAATGCCTCAAATTTTTCCTCCAATATTTTGTAGTTTTGATACATTTCCCATGTTAAATGAAACTGCATCATAATACTTAACGATAGAACTTATATTTGTACAAATGTTTTCGGTACCACAGGACAAATACATTATTTACACTTTTCGTTGGGATTTTGCGTACCTCCATGTAAAAACACTTTTTTAGCAATTCTGGATTGGCTAAATCCTAAAAACAGGTCGCATGGCCTCCACAACATCAACAGGTAAACTATTTTTGTGATGATAAGTCTCCCCAGCAATTCTACGCTTTTTAAATTTGCACCATGTATCTGTATCAAGAGGACAAAATCCATGCTGAGATTTCATCGGTCATTAAGCGGTAAAAATCATACTTATATGGCTTGTTGCATGTCCTTCACGCTAGACAAATTTCTGCGGATGGCTGAACCTGTATGCTTGCAGACGGTCAATTTCTGCCTCTGTCAAGTCTATTTTTCCGCATAAGGTTTTCAAATCCCAGAAAGGTTTGGCCTCTCATCTTAGTCTTCAAGCGTCGAAGACACGTGTCCCCGATCTTTTCGCAGCTTGACTGTGCATTCTAACTTCCCGACGACGGCTGGTGCCATATACGTGTTCTCGACAATAGAAGTAAAAACATGAGAGTCCCCATCTCCTAAATATTTTGTATAGCGAGCATTATAGAGAGAGACTGGGGCGCTGAAAAATGGGATGGAAACTCCAATTGCTTCCATCTTACCACTTCTATAACCTTCAAAGTACTTCTCTTACAATTTTTAGAGGTAGCAGTTTAATTTAGGATACAATGCTTTGAAGAAAGTAAATAACGCCGGTATCAACACTCGTGACTTCATCACCACGCCATTCTTCGAAGAAAACTTCGCTTCACCGCCAGCTACCATCAGCAACAACAGCAATGTCCTTTTTTTCCCATCATTTTCATCGCTAGCTACGGAACAGCTTCTGCCATACTGTCTTCACAGGTTTCTCTTGTTGCCTGCAGTAAAATTTTGTTTGTACTTCGAGAATTTTGTGGGTGGTGGGGAAGATTCATGATACCGCAAAACATCACAGACTCAGCGCCTTTGCTATGCATCGCACCAGCATACACAAGCCAGGTATTGAGTTCATAGTTTTCGGAACTATCACATTTTCTTTGAATTTAAAAGTGTAATTATATTTTGCAGAAGGACATTTTAAAGGTGAGAAACTTCACAGCTTCACCACAGTTACTTTTCATTGAGGGAGTTAAATCTGAGTCCTGTTTTTTCACCAATTTTAAACATTTCACAGCTTCAAAAACACACAAGCTAAAGGTTAATGTCACAATAACTTTTCTGAAACCAGAAAAAGCTTCATCCAGATATTATGAAATATGCATATTTAGAAATTTTCACACTGGCAGATGGTTCAGTTTCATTGGTGAAGGATTTGCACCATCAGCAAATTCTTTTCACTCAGCACAGTTCTTTGGAACAGTAAATGCCTTCTACACAACCAGCGTTGCTTTTTTGCATCATTGCTTTTGTAAAAACTCCTCTTCGTTTCTTGTACTTTTAGTTGATGCTCTAGGCATGAGTAAACTCGATATTTTTAAAAACCAAATTTTATGAAAGTTTAAGCTTAATGTTGTTAATGAATACTGGCAATTCAAAATAACAACGCAGTTTTGCAAGTTAAACAAACATTGATTTGACCTTTAAAAAATACATGGGGGGGCTTCTTGGGCTGAAATAAAAACAAAGATTCAATTTAAAAAAAGAAAATTTTTTGATTTTCCGCCTCTTTTTTTAAGAAAAAAAAAAAAAACTTTTTTATTTTTTCGCTCCAAAAGGGCTTGGCCATTTTTCAACATTTTTTAAAAAATGGGTTTTAAAAATTTAAACCCTAGGGGTTTAAAAATGGGTATTTTGAAAGGTTAAAATCTGTACAATTTGAAAAAAAATTAAATTGTCAAAAAGTTTTCCTTTCCACTGTTAAATGTATGATGTTTCCCAAATTCTGTCTAAGGACGGGTATTGGTTTTCAACTTATAATAAATTCAACATGGAAAAACCCTTTTACTATCAAAAATTTCTTCAATGGTCAAATTGAAAATTTATTCAATGAAAGGGGTTAAAAATATGCTAAAATTTTTGTGTTTTCAATATAATTCTTTTTTTAAAAAAAATATTAACCCTCAAAGGGTCTGCCAAGTCTGGCCATTCTGGAGATGTTTGCACATATTTTTTGCTTTCGGGTGGGGTTCTCAAAAGGGGGAGCGGTTTTTTTTAGAAATTGGCTCTCTTTTGGGAATCTTTTGGAACAAAAAAAAACACAATGGGGGGTACTTTGCAAATGAGGGAACAAAAGACACTGAATAATCAAAAAAAAGAAATATGAAATTTTTTTTAAAGTCAATTCCTATTTAGGTTACAAAGAAATTTTTATTTTGTTACTTTTTTTAAAAATAATTGCAATGAATATAAATATGTATATTTTTGACACAGAATCCCGGGAAATTAATTTTTTTATATCATAAAAATCTTTTGCCATCTAAAAGAATGGGTTATAAAAAATTTTCAGTTCAACTGAATGCTTTAAAACTGAGAAAAATTTAAAGTTTTGAAAGTCGCAAAAAATTGAAGCCAAACTGGTTACGAAATTTTTAAAGAAGTTGTTTCCGTAATTAATTTTAATTAATTATAAAAAATTACCGTATTGTAACTCAAAACAATAGTGTATGGAAAAATTTTAGCTCAAAAGCAATTTATAATGTGGGAAAAAAAACCTTTTTAAAGTTTTTACCTTCAAAAAATATGCCAATGGCTGTATTTTCATTGAATAATTAGTTTTAATCAATTAACATTTATTAATTATAATTAAATTACTGTTTTCACCCAAAATAGTCTGTATTAAAATTTCAGCTCAATTGGCCTTTAAAATTTTTTTATTTAAAGATTGAAAATTTTAACTGATATATTGGGAGATAGTGAACTAATAAAAGGAATTAAAAAAAAAAAGGATAAAGGTGTAAAAGGTAAACTTTTAACGTATAAATAATGACAATTGATATAATTATTGTAATTTTATTTTAATTCAAATTAACTTCACTTTGAAATTTAATGATCGGTCGTCGGATGTATTCATTTTTAATTTTAAAGGAAGATCCTCTAAATTAATATAGATCTTGGTATTCAATCTTTCATACGTACTATTTGTTAAATATTCAATATTGTTATTTTTTTTTTAAATATTATATTTTTTAGTGCGGGAAACCTTAGATCCCCGGGTTGATTTGAAATAAACCCAATTATTTGCATTTTTAAATTTTTTATCGGAAAAAATTTTTTATATCGTCCCTTTTTTTTTTGGCGCCCAAAAACTTACTTCCCTTTTTCCATATAATACCTTTTTCCCCCTTTCTTCCTTATTTCTCTTTAGTTTGTTTTCCTGATTACTCAGCATATTATTTCCGGCCCTTTATTTTCCCTCCAGTCTTTGAATTATGCTTTTAATAGTAAGAAATCCAAAAGTGTATATAAGATAGTTTAGTAAACTTTATATTTGAATTTAAACATTTTGGCACTCATGAAAGTAAAAATTTTGCATAAAGGTTATAACATGAATTTAGTGAAAGAAAGAAAATATAAGCCAATGGAGCACACAAAGCAATTCTGACATAACAAAGAAGAGAGAGAAGTCATGTAATAAAAAGTAGTTGGAAATACAAATAATGCTTAGGAATCTTCTTTGTCACCAAAAAATGTACCCGGTAGACGGACATTAATTTAACTCCTCTTTTTTTATATTAGAGTTTCAGTTATCTAATGTCTAGAAATGGCTGAAATAATTTTCAGGTAGTTTTTTGTGAGAGTTATTAGTACTTACTTAAAAGTTTCTTTTTCCAGTTCAAAAACAAAATATTCCTTTCCGAATTTCCATATCCAAAAAATTTCTGGATCTAATTTTACAAAAATTCTGTGAAATTTTTCACCACCCCGCTTTAAAACTGATCACCCAAAAGAACAGTTCTACATTTTCTTCTGAGACCAGAGTGATTCCACTGTACGCATATTGGATGATGACCTCCAGCATTGATGAGGATATGTTCGGAATAATTATGAATGTACGCGTCTGAGAACCGTCTCCCTTTTGAAAAAGGAAAGTTGTAAAAACTGTTCGGAAATGGAGTCCCGGGACATGATGGTTTGTGTCCCAAAAACTTTCCCACCGCCCGTGCTCAGGACGCGTCCCCCTTTGCCCCAGTATACGCATGTTATTAAGACAATGCAGAGTTCCTTCTGTATAATCTGTATCTTCCAATATGTGGGACATTTTTCAAGAATGTAATGTGAGATACACAAGACAAAGTAAAAAAAGCTATGAGTATGTATTCATGAAGAAATTTTTTTTTGTGCCAAAATGAAAATTTGAATTTTAAAAATCCATTGGAAAATTTAAAACAAAAATATCGGTTTTTAACAGGGGTTTCATTAGACATACTTGGAAATATATATTTATTAAAAAATACATTTACCAACAATATGTTTTCTTAATCTCAGTTCGAACATTTTAATTTGGGGGGAAAAAAGTACGTTACCCCACCACTGGGTGTGTACGCTCTAATTGAACACCATGTTTAAAAACCCCTTTTTTAATTAAAGTAGTGGAAGTGTTTTTATTTTAATGTGGTGTATGTGGTCACCTCGGACAGATATGATCCATCTTGATTTCATAGACTTTACCAAAGTGTTGATGATTTCAAAAGGGTCCATCCCTTTTTAGGGCATTTTTTAGCCCCAAAAAAGGGCCTGGGGGGGCGGGGAAATTTTGGGAAAAAGGGATTTACCATTTAATCCGGCAAGTTGGGTGAGTAAGGTGGCCAATTCAGTCTAGGGATATTTTCTGTTTGCAAGTATTTGGATACCACATATGCTCGATGTGGCTGAATATTACGCGATCCATTAATGAAAACTCAGGGCCAACAGCCCCGCCCCTCCAAGTTGTCTGACATGGAGTTCCAGTACCTCGTCCACACACATATTTCCAAGCATTTGGAAGACCTCCTTGAATGATATGCTGCTAGCTATGGTCACTTGTTATGATTTCTGCCCAAACCATTAAATCGTAGGTAGCTGAGATAGGATGTCTTACGAACTAGGGAAGTCAAGTTGCATGTTCTTTCTTATCTCCAGAACAAATCCCTAGAATCAGTGTTCACACTATATTTGAAATAATGAGTAAACAATACTAAAATATAGTCTTCTTGGCTCTACCAAATATGATGAAGGCCCCAGTTTAAACGGATTTTTCTTGCAGCTGGAGTGAGGAGAATACAATCCATTTGTTTTTCAGCAGATAATATACAACGGTTTTTACGTATTACCGCAACCTATATTGCCGACATTATATGAAACGAAGTACATGATTGTCAATTGAGCACGTACGATGCATGCGAAATTGGGGTTGTCAACTTAGCGAGTTATCTTGAACGTTGGTTATTGTTGCGATAGCATCTAAGTACTTATACAACATATAATTCAAAATCTTGTGGCAGTCTGAAGACTAAATGTATTGTAGTCACTTCGTGGTTTCTTTGAACAGACAATGCCATAAAACTGTATTCTTATAAAGTTATTGCTCTTAATCGCCTTTGAATCTATTATTTATTAACTGAACCAGGAGGCTCAAAACTCTTGATTTAAAAATTTGTGAGGAAAATTCAAATCTTAGGTGATCGTTATTTATGTTTGTTTACTCAGTATTTTCCACTTTTGAACACTTAAATGATGCTTTTTAGCCATAGCTAATGAATACTGATCATTCTCAAAAACCCCATTTGTATTTAACATTACAGATCAGAATTCAAGCTTGCGTCAGTTACCCCATTGTCAGTAAAGAGCATATTTCATACTCTAATGTATACTTAGAAGTGCAATTTGTATTCTGTTGTGTTTAATTAACAGAAATAATTGCAGCATTGGACATTGGTTGTAACATTAATTTAGTGAGAATATACTGTTCACTCAGTTAATGTTGCAACCTGTTTCAAAATTCACTAGAATTATACCCAAATAAAGTAAAAATAATTCACACATCCAAGTAATGTTTCAATGAATTTTTTATAATTTCTGAACAATTTCAAACATTTAAAACGATAAAGGAAATTCAAAGGAAAATTGCAAAAAATATCAATACACATAATAAAAAGAAATTGTCCCCAAATGTTTTTTTTAGCATGTTCAGAAATACATTCTTTCTATTATATGGAAAGCACAGTAAAATGGTAAGCTGATGAAATGATGTGCATTCATATCGATCGATGCATATGATGAAAAGGGTAGGTCAAAATTCCTAACTCTCAGTCAAGAAAAATGCATTTTTCAGTCGAAATTCGCCAAACTATTATGTAGGTGAAACTTTCACCTACACCAAACTCAGAACTCATCTTTTATCAATTGATTAAGAGGAAGTAATACAAATAAAACATAACAAAGTAGCGCATTTTATTTAAGTTACCTGTATGTACTTTTTCCCCGGTCATTACTTGAATAAAGATATTGTAAAGTAATCTATTTTTTATTTTCTTGGAATATAAATTAATCGCTATGTAACCGAAATGTTTGTAAACAATGTTTTGAAATATATCTATGCATATGCATAAGTTGATACAATAAGATAAGCGATTTTTAAGTTGCCAATCCGCATTTTTTAATAAAAATTGTTTTTATTATGGAATAAGCTTTCATAAAACAGTGTGGCTCTATCCCGGGGAACGGTACGCTATTTTTTGGGGATTTTGGCCCGTTTCTCGGGCGATACTTATTTTCTCCTTGTCAACTTAACCCTTTCTCTCCCCTTAAAAAATGGTAACCTGTGCGTTATCGGATCCTCTTTGGTGTAACTTCCGCAATGAATGTCATGATGATCTAATTCTTGTTTCATCAATTATATTCAAAGTTGTAGGAGGTAAGTTTGAATTTCAACACTTTTGTCGTTAATTTAACGGTTTTGCAGCTTGCTACATTTCAATCTGTTTTACTGGTGGGTGGTTTAAGTTCTGCATTCTCTTCAATCGTATTTATTTCAAAATTTTAATTGTTCTAATTTTATGAGTATTTAATTTCTTAATTAGTATTTGTTTTATTTTATAGTATTTGTTACTGTATTTTTATTTGGTTTTTAATTTCTGGTTTTAAAATTTTAAGTATAATGGCTTTTTCGTCTTTTGTCTGGATCGGAACAAGACCGAATGAATTTGTGAGATTTTTTGAATTGGAAAAGGTAAGTTGGATGTTGTTAAATATTGTATGAGTGTAGGATTGATTGCTAGTAATTATAGCGTATATGTAATGAAAATATGAAGTGGTTGAAAAGGAAAGATTTGGATGACGGATATACTTGGCAGCAAAGATGAAGAATTAAAAAGTAAGTATTTAAATGCCTTTTGTTGATTTTATGAAAGTGTTTTTGTCTTTCTAAAATTTTTTGAAATTTATTTATTGTTTTGTATATTTTTCTTGTTTTATTTGGTATTTTCAGACACACGACTCCATAGAGTTCACGCTGAGTTTCTAGATCTAGCACGAAGATACATCGACCTACATACTTGTGGCGTGTGCTTCACTTGGTCCATCGTTCGCCAATAGTCGCTAAAGCAGATGGCGGACAAGGGCCGCATTCCACTGGGGAATTGACTGCCAGGAATTATTAGATTTAAAAAATTAATCACTTTTTATTTTGAATTATGACTCGTAATTTGACAAGATGTATAAATATTTGAATCTTAACACTGAACATATCTGAATACACGTTTGTAAGTCCTTTAAAAAAATCAGAGCCCTCATTTTTTGTAAAAAAATACCCCATCTCCATCGAAATTATCAATAGGAGGAGACAAATAAATATTTGTAATTGATATTCATAGTATTTCATGCTGTTTACTCAAATTTATCAATGATTGTTTCGGTATGAGTCACAGAGGCGTGGTAGTTTAGAGGTTATGATCACGAACTTGTGGCCGGGGTGCTGCATGTAAGAGTCGAAGTGCCACTTAAGATCCGCCTGATGTAAAATGGTAGTAGATACTGGTATTGTGTGTGGATGTCATTCAATAATTCATTCCAGTTGGTATTTTCTAGGATTTTTTGAAATATGCTCGAAACTTCAATATAAATTAATAATCTTAATCAAATTGATCTACCAAATAAGTTATTAGACTGAAAATAAGCTGTACAAAAATCGTAACATTCGGTAGAAAATCCTAGAACGGCACACCTAGTATTAACGAAGCCAAGATCAAGATTTTAAATTATTTGTTAAAAACCGCAGCACCCATTAGCGTTGAAGAGCTCAATTTTAGATTAACCCTTTTAAAGCATACGCTTCCTAAAATCCACGTATTGGTGCAATGTTGTAACCAACTGTGATTTTATTCTTTACAGTAATAGAGCTTGGATTGAATCTAAGTTTATTTTAATTCACACCAGGGAAGATGACGAAATCGTCACCCTCACTGGTACCCTATCATTCGCAACACCGCCGTGTAGTGGGGACTAATTAAATCTCTTGAGAATCCTCCTGTTGACATGGTGTAGAACAGAAGATTTTTTGCCGCATAGACCCTTTGACTGGTTTTTCGGTTTGGGGTATACCCCTACTTACTTAATATTAAATTTTTGCAAAGTCATCAACTTAAATGCGTTTTTAGCAGCATGTCTGAATAGAGCTACTTACTTTAAAAGATTTAAATTTTTAACTGTAGTGAAGTAAGTGTTTAAAACATAATAAAAAACACATGTTAATTAATTAAATTAAAATTTAATTAATGTATACAATAACTGAGCAACAAGCAAATGCTTTTAGTGGGAGAGATGAATCTGGGGATGCATTGACAAATTTTCAATATTCGGCCTCAATCTTGTTAGGTTTAACACTAAATATCTTTTTGATTGATAGAGCCCTGTCTTTTTTAACTTCTTTTTTTGTTTTGGAGATTGGCAAGCGCACCGAAATTCCTTCTCAATTAGAAATCAGAAAAAGAATCAAAAACTTTTTCAAGATATTCTATAATATGGAATAAATAACAGGTATAACTTATTAAAGAGCCAAAATTGTTGACATATGTTTCTAAACTTTGTCTTGGTACCTAATCTTGTAATCTGACATTTTTTTTCAAAGTGATCATATGAATTCATTGCCTACTGTGGTATTACGATAGTCAAAACATTCTCAAACCTAAATTCAAAGTCCTAAAAAAGGCATTTAAATGTTGAACGTAGATTAAAACGTCTTTTTCCTGGCAGATTGTCTTTGAAAATTTGAAAAACTGAGAAAACTTGAGGCATCCAAAATTATACTCCTTTAACTTAATTATGGCACACACAAGAAACGCTAAAATGAGGTCCATATTTTAAGGTATCCGACTACGTTCCAAACCATGATTTTAAAAAAAGCACATAAATGGATAATTTTCATGATATTTAGTGTCACTTAGATTATAACACATGTATAAAATTGTTTTAAGGACATTTTGACAAAAATTTACATTTAAATACAAATATTTCAAGCAGGAGTAACTTAGAGAATAACCTTTTCTTCAAGGAAAATGTTTCCTCTTTGTGAAAAAATGCTTCTATTACATAAAAATAATTTGCCTGTATATAGCTCAGACCTCTGTACAGAGGCTCAATTATGATTTTTTGAAAAATTCATTGTACAGGGTTACAACCCATTGAAATAATTATCGGCGTTTTTGTTAAAATTTCTCCCTCTGTTGTGTGTCGTAAAACATGGATAAACCCATTCTAAGATATATATTTAAAAAATTTTGTTGAGCCTTTTGGCGGGGAGGTCTGGCTATAACAAGCAAAATATTTTTAAATAGAAGCATTTTTCGAAAAAAGGAGAATATTTTGAAAATGGGACATTCTTTTTTTTTGTCAAAATAGTGTACTTAAAAAATTTTTATTGTAATGTATTTTAAAAACAATTTTATATACATTTTCTAATCTAAGGACACTAAATATCATAAATATTATCCATTTATACGCTTTTGAAAATCTCTTTTCCCGAAATGGGGATCCTTAATAAAATTTAGTGCCCCCTTAAAATTTGCAAATTAAACCCCTATTAAATTTAGTAAATAAATCTGTTAAATAGGTAAGTCGGGTTTAATTCATTAAATTTTCCCTTTTAAAAATTTAAAAAGTCACGAGGTTTAATAGAGCCACTATTATAGCCCCCATTTACACCCTCGTACCCCTAAATTATTTTTATGGTGGACCCCAGGTCATCATAGACCGCTGGGGGTCTATACAGATCACTTTGGGAATCACTGGTGTAGAAGAAGAAGGGAGTGCCTGCTCTGATGCTGTTTTCGTCACTTGACCATAATTCAATATTACAAGGCTTGTTAACAATAACCTTTGTGTTGCTTTATCCTGCGACGTCAATATAATTTCAATCTCGGTGTAAGTTATGGGATCCATTTCGTGAGTAGAAAATGATGAGAAAAATATTTTTAGGTTAAAAAGATTTGGATATCCGTGGCTTGAAGACTCATTCACACCAAAAAAATGAAGAAGCTGTAGCCAAGCGGTCATGGTCTTGAATTTCTTGCCGATGTTGTCCTGGTAGCAAGGAAGACTTCCCCCCCAAGATTGTTAATGCAAATTTCCCTCATGCGGAATCACATGTTGGCACGGAATGGATGTTTGGAAAGTTGGGTGCTAACTCAGGTCTAGTCCTTGTCACTTAACAACGATTCAAAATTACGAAGTTCATCGCCAATAATCTAAAAATAATTTTAACGTGCTATGTTAATAAACAATTAAAAATAAAATCACCAAAAAAAGAGAAGGGAAAAAGATACACGAACCTCTATATTGCAATTTTTCTATTAGAAATTTTTTCCCGGGCCCAAAAACATTTCACGATTTTCTTTTGTAAAATAACCTCCCAATTGGAAGGGATTTTATAAAACAACTTTTTTTTCCCTTTGATTCAATTTTTGTCTCCCTATATTTGAAGTATTTTCCGACAATTCAAATTATTTTATTCTCTCTTATAACACATTTTATGGTGGTCATAAATCTTGAACTGGTTTTATTAAGGGCCTAACTCCAAAATGGAAATTTGGGGGGTTTCATCCAAAAGTGCAACCCTTAACCTCATTGGAGTTCACTACGATATCCCCCTTTTACTTTCAGTCGAGTTATTTTGTGCCCCCTTTTTTCAAACATCCTAGCAGACCTAGCGCCTTTACTCTAAGCATCGTATAGTACGTACACAAGCTGGTATTGAGTTCAGTAGTTCCTTTTGGAACTACTGCATTTCTTTGAATTTAAAAAAGTGTAATTATATTTGCGTAAGAAGGACATTTAAGTGTAACTCTCACAGCTTCACCACAGTTACTAAGCCATTGAGGTGCATTCTGAGTCCTGTTTTTTCTTACACTGTAAACATTTCACAGCTTTCCAAAAAACACACAAGCCAAAAGGTTAATGTCCACAATAACATTTCTGAAACCATGAAAAGTCCTCATCCGGAATATGAAATATCCATATTTAGAATTTTCTCTCACTCTGGCAGATGGTCTAGCTCCCCATTAGTACAAAGCTTTGCACCATCAGCAAAATTCTTTCACTTCAGTACAGTTCTTTGGAACAGTTTTGAAATTCTTCTACATAACCATCATTAATTTTTTGCCTCTTTCCTTTATTAGTAAAAACTCCTCTCTTCGTTTCTTAAATACTTTAGTTGATGCTCTAGGTGCCGGTAAACCTTGATATTTTAAAGCAAATTTCATGAAAGTTTAAGTTTAATGTTGTTAATGAATACTGGCGAATACCCAAAATAACAACGCAGTTTTGCAAGTGTGCAAACATTGATTTGACTGTTAAAATACAGTGAGGCTTCTAATGGGCTAGAAATAAAAAAAAAATAAAAGGTTCAATTCTATAATAAAAAGATAAATGTTTTGATTTATACAAGACGTCTAATTTTAAAGCAAAAACAAAAACTTTTGTTTCTTTTCGCTTGTCAAATGGGCGTGGCCCAGTTTCAAATGATTTATTTAAAATAGGTTTTAAGGCTTCTAATTACCCTAGAGGTTAAAGTATATTTCTTTTAGAAAGGAAGTTAAAATCTGTACAATTTGGAAAATGTAAAAAATCCCAAATTCGTCAAAAAAATCAGATTTTACCTTCCGACTGCCCTTAAACTTTCCCCATAAATTGAAATAATGATGCTGGAAATTAAACTGAGATTTGGTGAAGTGTAATTGGCGAACAAAATGCAAATTTGGGTATGTACCTTATAAATCCATTTACTCTACTAGATATGGCTTCCACCCCACGTATACATTTACGAATCTGGATGTACAAGATTTCTACTTTTATATAGTAGAAGTTTATTTTTACAATCTATTCCTTATAGTAAGATCTCGACAAAATATATGCAATTTCTCTTATAATTTGAAATGCCAGTGTACTTGGAATCGGAAACATATATTTTCAATCATTGTTTAAAACATTTATTACATACGTTAGTCTGTTTCTTTACAAGTGATGTTAATCATAAGCTTCTAATTGTGTAAGATAACTTCACTAGTACATATATATCTATAAAAAAGTAAGAATTTTAATCAAAATATATGAAACGAAAACAAAAATTATAAATTTTATCTAACAAATTGCACTCCAAATAAAATGGAAAAAAAAAAATAATCTTAAAGAAACAGTCTTAAGGTATACGACTATTGCCTGAAAACGTGGATTTGCAAAAGTGTACAAAACGAATGCATTTTAATATTTAGTGTCACTCAAATTAAAACACACGTATAAAATTGTCTTCTATTACTACAATAAAATTATTTAAATGACATTTTTCAAAAATGAAATATAGATTTACTTATTTTCAAAATATTTCCATTTTACGAAAGTGTTACTTCTATAATAAAAATATTTTCCCTGTATATCCTTTTTACAACCTGGAATTATTTTTATATTTAAAAAATTAAATTTTCTAGCTATTAATACTATATGGACTCTAATGGCACTAGGACTAACAAAATATTCCACCTCCCCTGAACGTAGGAAGGTACCTGCACGATCGTGCGGACAGCTTTATTTGTGAAAATATGTCACCTATGAAATTTTACGAGTCAAGCAAGCATTTTTAGCTCTAGTTGATAGAAGAAACACAATTTAAATTCAACCAAAATTGTTAAGCAAATAAGGAAATTATTGATGTATAATTAACTCCCCTTTTATTAATTAATTATTCATTTACTGTAAAAATCTTTTGTTTTGTTTTCTTTTGGGCCAAAGTATAACAACTATTGTATTTTCTACAAATATGTTTTCTGAACTGTTTCGTTGTTTTTAAATTCACTTGTGGTGTGGCCTTAAAAGGCCTCTTTAACATATCAAAATGAGTTATAGATAAATAAGCCTTTTATCCTGGAATTGCCAGGATAAAAGCCATGACATATATATATAGAAGGGGTTGATTATACACTTCGATATTTTTCGAGTGGAATTACAACTTTTGTTATTCCCATCATCAGTTAAAATACATTTGTTGTAAAGAAGCTAAGCACGCTTCAACTATTTCTAATTTAAATTTTAAGAAATGGAGGAATTTATTTGATATTGTATCTTAATTGCACGGAAACAAAGAATTTGCAACAGTTCAATCAATGAAATGTGAATGTGTGTTCAAGGAGCTTTTATGGTAAAGAATGATCCAAAATGTCTTCCATTTCCAAATATTTCCGTATTTTTCTTCCCCGCTCTAATCTGAACTTGGATTTCTTCCAGTATACGCCATTCATATGTTTCGTTCTCCGTACTGTCATCATCCGAGAGATCATTGCTTCATGATTCATTGAATATTCCTCAATTGTAAAATTTCTTCTTGTGTGAGAAATCTTCCTTTTTAGACACCTGAAAAAGATTTGGCTAAAAGCCACACAGTATTCCCATAAAAAAATATTAAAAATGTGTCAGAAAAATTTCATTATTTAAAAATATGGTATATATATTTAGCTTCATGCCTTTCATACTCACCCCACCGAAAACCCAGATACTTTTAGAGGGGTGGGGTGGGGGTGATATGCAGATATCCGTGGAAAAGGATAAAATGTCACCCTTCAAATGTGCTTCAAGTAAAAGAAAATTAATTGCAAGAGAGAGAGAGAGAGAGAGAAAAGCAATCGCTAATCATAAGGACCCTGCAAGAAAATTTGGTATTAATTATATATAACTATGTATATATTTCATTTTATGTAGGCTTCCATCAAAACTATTGAAACAGAAAAGGTAATCTGTATGACAAGTACCTTGACAGCTGCAGTGACTGCGACGCCCAACCCACAATGATCGTGCAGTGGGTAACGAAATCCTGAGTCCGCGCATTAGTAGAGTATAATTAATTCTATTTTGCAATTATTTAAAACAATAATACAAAAATTTGTATCAAAGCAATTAGAAATATATTGATAATTGCCTTTCATGACAGATAAAAGAAGACGTGTTTTTGTTGTATCGGAAAACAACAAAGCTAGATTTGCTAGCCGAAAGTAAAACATGGACCACAAACTACTGCCGGGGTTGATGAAAAGTAACACCTTACACTCTTCTGCAACCTGCCTCAATTGTTCGATTCGCGATTTCTTACATACGACTATTCCAGAAGCAAAAACGTATAACAAATGCCCAACTTGCACGATCGTGAGGGGTTGCGTCTTAAAGGTCCCCTTCTGAATCCTATCTCAGACCTCTGTACAGAGTTTCCAAAAAGTTTAGCAAAAACACTGATTATTATTTCAATTGGTAGTAACTGAAAATAATGGAATTTTCTAGCAAATCCTAGTTCTGGCTTGCTTGAAAAGTCTTAGCTATATAATAAACACAAATTATTATAGAAGTATTTTTTCATAAAAGAAGAATGTCTTAAAAACAGGTAAATTCCAAGTTTATTTTTACAAAAATATTGCATTTAAATAATTTTTAGTGTAATAATATTCTTAAAACAATTTTTATAAGTGTTTACTAATCTATGGCACTAAATATTTTAAAAAATATTCATTTTAATGGTTTTTCAAAATCACATTCCCTGAACGGAGTTAGATACCTTAAAATAATATTTAAAAACTTTGTTTAGATAAAAATAAAAGACTTTTACTCTCTTACAATTGTGTATATAGTAAGTAGTTTGAAATTTAAAATTTTCATTCAATGACAATATTGATAAAATTATTTGTAAGTATTATTTTGTTTCACAATAGATCGCTAACACTTCTACATAATTTCTTTTTATTGCATCCGATACATACAAGGTTCTTAATTTAAATTAATTTGTTAATTTGATTCTTTTGCTCTTCAAAATTTATTTAAAAATTATTAAAATTTTTTTTTTAGTTTTTATAATTTTAAAATTTGTTAACGAATATTTCTTTTACAAAAAATCTGGTCTTATAAGCCAAATGTTTCTTTCTAATGGGCCGCATATATAGGCAACCCGCTTCCTTTGCAGACACGGCAAGTCTCCAAATGTGAGGGCCATTTCATAGTTTCACCATCTAGTGGCGACTCTCGCAAACTAAATTTGAAGTTTGATTGAATTAATTTTTGAATTCAATATCTCATTAGATGCTAAATATTGTCGAGATTTGACGAAAGTGGAGAGTACCAGAGTTTCAAACTGATATCACTCATGGATTTTTCATACCACAATCATACGACATGCGTGCCTTCGATTTCCCCGCATTCCTCTGGAAAACATATCGACTCTCGCCGGAAAAGAAACCTACAAATCCTTTGGATTTACGAAGCTGGGCGTGCTACCTCTAAGCTACTGCTTCCTACCGCTTTTAAATAATATTAATAATTAAATTTCCAAATGTTAAGAACTCGATTTAAGCTTTTCTAAAGGTCTGCTTCTGGTCTAGAATTAGAAAACCAGAATCTCAAAACAAAAAGCATATTTCAAAACTACGTGGATATAAAAACTAAATCTGTTGGGATTTTTCCGATTTTATATTATTTACAAAACCTGTCCATTTTAGTTTATAGTTTTGTTGTTGTAGAATTTCAAAACTTTTCCTGAAGTTTTGAGATTCTCTGTGTTTGTTATGATATATGAATTTGGTAAAAGTAATATCAAAATGAATTTTATATTGATATATATGACTAATATTCCAGAAAAAAGTTCTTAACTTAAAGCACTGTAGATTTCTATCTTAAGTACACAGAAGTGCTTTGTATTATTCGTTCTTTTATTTGGCCAGAACTATAAATAAAGAATATTTTTGAAAACGATACTTTATATGAGATATCAGGAAGAAATGCCCCTGCTGTAAAATATAATATTACTCAAAATTTAAGTAATCTTCCTGAAAGATAAATCTTATCGTTTAGAGTACAAAATAATTCATCTGACATTTAAAAATATACTTATAAAGCTGTTTGTTTGTTTGATTGGTCTCTACTGGTGCTCTAACTCTAAATACAAGAAAGGGAAAATAAGGATGGAAAGGAAATTGGTGGGCCTGAAAAATACTTGGGAGGGAAACCCCTTCCCCAGTGAATGTTCCCCTTCCAAACGGAGCCCCAATAAATGAGTATTTATTAACGTCGCAATCTATTAAGCATAAATATAATTGTTATTGGAATCTGAAAAACGTAATTTTGGGGCACGGTACTACATCCAATATACTTCTGATAAGGAATACATCCTAACTAGCCTCCCCACTCCATTTCCTTCTTTCCATACACCACGCCAAAGGTTTTATGGCAGATTAACCCCTTCAGGACTGGTCGAATTTCCCTGCTGCTCTTAATTTTACTTAAAAATTACATTAAATTTAATTGCAATCAATTACGCTAAAATTTATTTTTTATTATAATTGATATATGATTCGAGTATGGTTCTACCACTTTCTGCCATATTATAAAATAATATTAAGGAATTTTAAAGAAAAATGTTCATTTCTATAAAAAAGTACTTTTTTCTACCATGAGGATTAAAATAACATAGACGCAAAACTTAAAAATACTATCTGGCAAATATCAAATGATGCGGTTCTAACTGATACAAATATTTTAAATAATAGCCATCAATGTATGGTTTTTTATTTTTAATTAATCCCTTCCTCTCATAATTATTTTTGCGCTTAGTATCACTTCAGCAATTATGGTTTTGATAACTGTAATGCGATAGCAACGAAAGAGAATCATTTGTTCTACCTAAATTAAAATTGAGTTACATTATATATAAGAAAACAAAGATTCGTGTTCGTTAAAAATGAGTCATCGCGTTTGTTCTATGTAAATGTCTTTTGAGTATTAAAATTATTGATGAAAATAAGAACCATAAACAAAATAAACTATTATTATGAATGTCTAATGCCCAATAAACTAATAACTTTTCCTTCTAACTTAATCAAAAATATAAAATAACAGAAATCCAGAGCGCAATAAATCACAAACCCCTTAAATACCTGGGATTCTCCCTGGAAACATCTAAACATGTGCAGTTGTTAATAGTCATAAATATAGGGATCTAATTAGTAAAAAACTCTTGAGCCGAAAGCGCATTTTCAAATTCAAAGTTTGTTAAACATTATTCGAAAAAATGCCTTAACCGCCACTAGTGCCTTGTAAAACTAATATAAACATAAATTCCAAACTCTGATCACACCCGGTGTGATCATGGCCCTAGAGTAAAGGAAAGGCAATCAAGTATGCTAATTCTTGTCCTCCGAAAGTTCATTGGTGTTCAGGCGATCATCTTCATATTCATGCAAAGATCGCTAATTAAATAAGTCTTTCTGAATCAATACTATTTTTATTGATTCCTCTAACGTCGTAAATTCAGTATAATCACAATCACCTGAATATTAAATTTCAAAATAATGCAAAATATTTTATAACTTGAGAATGACACAAATCGTGTGCGCCGTAAAAGTCTGCGTACACTGAAAAAAAAAACTCCCTTTTATAATAATGGATTGTAACTAAAAGTTACTACTTCTTTAAGCTATTCCATTCTCTTTCTATAACCTCTCAAATATATTTGGCAAGGATTTACCTTAGCTTAGTAGATTCATCTGTTGATATTTTGTGCCATTCTTTCTACCCTGATAGATTTTGAGTATTTCGATGTATTACGTTCTCCTGATTATTCACTGAGTATATCCCCCACAAATGCTATATTGGGCTTAGGGTCTGGGACTAGGTTGACTCTCGCTGGAATTGGTTCGACATGTAACAGAAAAGCTATGACTTCACGCTGTACTACTGTTTGGTACCTGTGCCACTGGAAAGTAAAAAAAATCATTACTCACTGCAAATTCTCGGCATATGCCTTTGATATTTTTACTTCAATACGTCTTCAAGAAACCAATTTTGTAGATTGTTGATTAAATAACTTACAAATTATCAGCCAAAAGGCTTTCAATGCACAACCGAACATTATGCCTCCTCCTCCATGTTTGATAGTCGAAAAAGGGCTCCCTCTTTATAAAGATCTGTCCAGGAATTTTTGCAGGTATATTTTTATGTACTTTTTGAGTTGTTCTCAAAATTACTTTTAATTGAATATATTACATTTTTTCTAAGCCATACGTGTGATATTTAGGTGTTTTTGGGCAGAGCTGTTTTAGCCTTTTCTTAATTCGAAAAATGGATGGCTTCTGGAGTGCAAATTGGCATGACAGTTATCATTTTCAGTTTCTTCGAATTTTAATTATAGCCTCAAGCACTCCTTTTATACAATATCTCAGCAAATACTTTTTAGGTACTCGTGAAGCTTATAGTCTTAGATTTATTTTATAGAGCTTTATTACAAAGCAAAATTCCTTGAGGTGACACTCGTAAAACGGACTGCTGATCTTGGCTTCTTGACTCTTAACATCTTTTAGTTGATTTGTAGTTTATGATCACTTTTTTAATCAATGAATATCTCCTATTAAACAGTTTCAACAATTTATTTTTAAAAATTTCGTTTTTCTGAAGGTCTATGATTATTTTTCTTTCAATAATGTATCGTTCTCTATTCTGTTGCCTCCCATGGAACCACAAAAGCTTTCACAAATCTCCAATCCTAAATAAATCGTAAAAAAAGGTTATAATTACTTAAGAACACGATTTAGTGCAATTATTTTACAATAAAAGGTCTTTAAAAGCTCTATTTTGTATGTACGCAGACTTTTATGATGACAGGATTATTTGAGCCTATTCTTGTTTTTTCTTTTTAAGGTAAATTTTGTTGCTGTTGTTTGAATAAGAAAATTTTGAAGTATTGCTGACAAGTATTTTGATTTTCTAAAGCGAGATTTTAATGGTAATTATAGCAGAAACAAGTGTATATGGTACCGTGGGCCTTTGAGGGAGAAAGCCACGATCATTATTATATGTGAACATGGTCCTGAAAGGGTTACACGTACGTCAGCACCTCTTTACAGAAGGTGTTCAGTGGTACAAACTCATTGCACGCCAGCCACGAACTCGTGACCTTGGCCACCTTGGAATTACCAGAAGATGCCTCTCAAAACCATGTATAAAAAAAATAATAATTACCGCCCCCACCCACTCAAACTTTTAAAGAAAAGATCGTTATTTTCTCCTTGGAGTTGAAAAGGTGCCTTTTTGAGGGTTAAAAAATATTTGAGGGATTTTAGATGTCAGGTATCCTGAGAGCTGCTCTACGTTTCTACTAAAAGAAATTAAATTGAAAAACAACAAAAAAAAGTTAAATTACTTCCTATCTCTAAGGCTTACTTGACATGTTTTGATTTACCTTATTATGTAAAATTCTAACTCTTTAGGTATAAATTGTTTGAAAGATTTTGTAAGGACTAGGAAATCTCTTGTGAGCGTGTCACCTACATTTACTTAACTAAGCAAATCCTTAAGAACGAAAAGGAAGATCTTCTGATCTCTTGGGTGAGTGTTTCATTTCTATCGCATTATAAAGGAACACGAGGGCTACTAGTGACGGACATCGTAATTTATAACCTTCGTTATAACGAGGATGACACCCATTTGTGACGGTCTCAAGAGTCTTTCTACTAATACGTCCTTTTGGGTTCTTTTGGGGCCAGGAATGAATGGCAACTCTTTCCAACCAAACCAAGAAGTAAAGCTTGAAAAAAGATGCAAATTAGGAAGCTTTTTAAATATCAGGTTATAGTAAGCGGGGTGGCAATCTAGGGAATGTTAAGTGATAGTCTGTGATTCAAATGTGAAGAATTTTTTGAAAAGACAAAGAGTGACAGCCAACAGAAGTTACCTAAAAGGTGAGAGCCCCTTTGGTCAAGGTGCATACCATTACCCAGTGAACTGCAACTTCCAACTAGGATCAGATTGATCAAAGCTACTTTCATCTGATTAAGGTGGGGAGTGACTATTTAATATTCGGATCTGTGATAGCATTTGAATTGAGCTTAGGCGAGTTTAGTTATTGATAGTGGTCCGGGTTACGCTATTTCGGTATTATATATATATATTGTGTGTTTAGGACACCGTAGATTCTTCCTCACATATCATATTATTATTATCTAATCAGGCATTTTTAAGATCGTAATAAAATCATACTAAGATTCTGCAGCTTCTAGTTCTTCACTATTCCTATACCTCTAGCCTATGCTTATAATCATGAGAAGGGGACTCGAGGGGGGCTGTCCTCCCATATTATCTCTACACACCAAACTCCCTCCCCTACACATGCTAATTTGCAGCGTTACGGAAGCCTCAAAGATGGTGCAGTGCCTGCAGCCTCAACACATCTGAAATGAAAACTTGCCCTTCTGAAGTTCATTCCTGAAATAACTATGTAGTATACTGAAGAAAGCAATAATTAAAAGAACTTAAACTTCGAGCTAGGCTTCTTTTCCCATTTTCAAGATGAAATAATTATATCTGAATATTAATAGTTTTGTGTCTCAATTAAAGGATTTGTTAAAAATTAAAATAAATGCTCGATATAGTACAGTATTTGCTCAAATCTAAGCCACACTTTTCAATGTTAATGCTGGGCAAAAAGTCGGGGTGGCTTAGAATCGAGGAAAAGGATTTGTCTTTGATGCGGCCAATTAGAGCAATTCTCATGTATGTATTTAAACGTTAATACTATTGGTAAAATAACTAATTATTCCCTTCTTAGTTTTCTATATTTTAAATTAAGTAAAATTAGACATCGATAAACCCTTTATACTATTCTTATTTCCCCAAAATCTTTTGAAAATTTGTGGGGAGGGGGTGGGGTGAATTTAGAATCGATGAGATTTGGTTTAAATTGAATAAATACGCGTATAAACATACACTGCTGTTTGTGAAAAATACAAATACCATGGATGAAACGTCAGGAATTTAAATGAGTTTTGCAGCAAAATATCAATTATAAGATGTTACATGAAGTAGTAAAGTTCGGCATCCCAAATGCGTACGCGGCATGGCACCCTCTGAACTTGATGAGGATGAAAAGCGTATAAATAGAGGGCTGTAGAAAGTAGGACGTTGAAAATAGTTAAAGATTATTTGTTTGTAGCGAATGTTTAGTAAGAACTAAGTATGCCAAATTCAACAACTTACATGGAGTTTGAACGGGGACGATTGTTGGCCTTCGAGAAGGAGGAATGTACTATCGCGCTATAGGAGTTCGTGCACAGCAGAACAGTTCCACAGCAATGTGAGCGAGTTTGGAAGCAGGACCGACGAGCACTTCCGAACTCGAAAACTGGTAGTGGACGACGGTAGGTGACGCCAGTGCGCGATGATCGACACCTGCTTCGTACATGGCGGTGAATGACCACAGCCTTTCAGGGCAGCTGGCAGCCCGTTGGTCTACTTCGATACAGGTGTACTAATGTCGGCTCTGCCACTGTCGACGTGTCTACTGCACCATGGATTGTTTGCAATGATGCCTTTATACAAGATCCCTCTCATGGCAAACCATCGACGGCTGCATGTCTGCTATGGCCTATGAGCACAGAGCCTGGCAAGCTGATTGAAACAAGTTGTGTCTTTCTGATGAATCACACTTCAGCTCTGTGGAATCAATACGATGGGCTACATTCGTGTTGGTAGGATTAAGTGCTGGTAAACGCTGTCTTCCAGAGCAAGTGCTATCGAACGACATAGTAGCCTAAATACCTGAGATATGGTTGGGGGGTGTGATTCTCGTATCATGGACGATCCAATCTTCTACGTATTCAGGGTAACTACCAGCAATGGGTGCGTCGATGAAGTACTACAGCCCGAAGTCATTCCCCTTATTCAAGGCGCATCCCCTGGAGCCTATCTTTCAGCAGGATAATGCACGCCCACATGTTGCAAAGACTGTTTGAGATTTCTGTTCAGCCGTACATGGTTCCTCCTTGCACACATGCTTATTCGCCGGATATGTTGCCTATTGAGTACGTGTGATTTGGATGAATGGTGTCTTGCTCGTGATCCGCGTCCTGCAGCTTCAAAAGACGAACTTTGCCGTACATACAAGCAATATGGAATTTTCTTCCATAAACAGATATTCAAAATCTGTTTGACTGCATATCACGTCGTATAGCACTTATTGCAGCGCGTGCTGGCTACACTAAACACTGATTTGTGTAGACTTAATATTGATTTTATACTTTGAAAATTTCGCCATTTATTTGTATTAATACAAGCTGTTTGAGCATTGAATTTCATTTAATTTTGATGATTCCTTCATGGTATTGCATTTTTTACAAATAGCAATTTAGTTACCACCCCTTCAGACATTAATCATATCGGGGAAATGCAACTTGTCTATAGTCTTTTTAAAGAAAGATGCTACAATTGCAATGACAAGTTCCTGAAAGATGGAAACTTATTACGATGCAATCTTTTATTGGGAACCGTGTATGTTTTCACGAATTTCTTCATTCACTTTCTTGCATTATTTAGCCCATTTTCTCACCATAAATCTCTGCAAGTTGATGATGAATTTCCATTTGACTAAGTACTTGCATGTTCAAAAAAATGGATTACAGAACGCACTTCACAATCGGCGGGATCCGCAATCGTCTTAAATTATCTTTGAATGCACACTGACATTGCGTAAAAACTACGCAGTCTGTCTGTGCTGACGTGATACTCGATGAAAAATCAAAATAGAGACATGAGTGTGCAAGTGTTGAACCGCGATACTACCTACTGCAGCTGCTGCTGTGGAAACGAAACAGTAGTTAGCTCTCGTATAATGACAATGCTTTTAAAATTCATGTAAGACTACATAAATAAGAAATTAATAGGATATTAATTAGTAAATTTTAAAAATTTGATGAGTCAAGCATATGCGAGTCTTATTTAAAATAGTGAGGGGAAAAAAAAAACTGGTGTATACCTATTTGATTGATATACGTAACTACAATTGTTTTATAATACTTTACAATATGATGTCTAGATAAAAAAAATTAGAAACTGGAAAAAAAATTCAATCTCGTAGGAGGAACTTCTTAAATTACTTTTACAGACAAAAAGTTTAATTTCTTGCCTTCCTCTAGAAAAAACAAATGTAAACCAATATCTCCTGTCAAATATCCGAGTCAAGGGAATCCGATCTAGAAAATTCCTAAAACTATTTTATCTCTTCAGAGATTCTGAGCTAATATCGGATGAATCCGAAATGGCATTTCGAGAAACTTCGTTTGTGATTCGAAATAACTCGAAGAGAATAAACTGCGCAGTCGCCAGAAAACGAACTATCTTAAAAACTTTCCAAAATTTTGTCCCTGTTGAATGGAAAGGGTATCAGTGCTAATATGACAAAAATACAAAATTATGGGACCAATGGATTAATTAATAGATTTAAAGCATACACTAAGTA
This sequence comes from Trichonephila inaurata madagascariensis, assembly GCA_019973955.1. NCBI lineage: Eukaryota > Metazoa > Arthropoda > Arachnida > Araneae > Nephilidae > Trichonephila > Trichonephila inaurata. The sequence continues at coordinate 209,378 of BMAV01020026.1, forward strand.
AACTTTAAAAGCAAAATTTTCCCTACCATATACTCTATTTTCTTTACAGAGAAAGAGAATGGTCACACAAAAGCTTTTGCCCCAATTTTTATTCAAACCTGTAATTATTTTCAAAGATGTTTGAGAAAACCGTTAAGGTGTTAGTAGCGTTGCTACAGGATCAGGGTCTGGAGGTTTTATGCGATCAGTCCTAAAATCAAAATAGCTCTTTAAGAGTGATGAAAATTTATTGCGAAAAAAACAATCCTTGGAAATACACAGGATACAGTACTCAAATTCACCATATAAATCTCAGTACATCTCATCACATCTTCTACGGCATTCAGACACAACTATGAGTGGCTAAAATATAAGTATGTAAAAAATTATTCACAAGCCCTCTCTCGTTCGTAATAATTAATCGCTGGTAGACAATCAAATCAATACTACTCAACAGTTAAGACAAGATTCTCCTAGCCTAGTTTTGGTGACTTCTATTTATAGCTCCTACTGATTTTTCTAGAAAAAATCCGCTTGCGTCATAGATTGTGATATTTGATTTCTCCTTAACACTGATTTATGAAGAATCCATAGGATCGCGAACTCGCCAAGCAAAAGGATGCCCAACTTCAGGATGAAAACTCTCCAGAAAAATGAGGCCAACTCGATATCGACTTGCCAAAAATGATGCCAATTTGATATCAACGCTCCAAAAATGATCCACCGACTTGGGCAGGAGTCGAACCAGCAACCTTAGATACAGAAGGCCAGCGACAAACCAACTACGCCCCCCAACCACCGAAAATGATGCCAACTTGGCTCTATCGCTAAGATTTCGCCAAGTTTTCATTGAATCGCCTAGTTTCCAGGAACGGCGTTGCTTGCAAATATTGCAATTTTAGCATAAAATAAATACACAATATAGAGTAATATTAACGTATTACCCATCCAGATATAAATTATTTGCTCTATTTTAAACATTCATTACACAAAACTCACTGGCGTAGCTAGCTCTGAACTCTCTACCTTATCAAAATTATTTCGGGCCCTTTTTTAGTTATGGAAGCCCTGCTAGTGGACTGTAGTTACACATGTTGGGAACCCTGTAGCTTTGGGGCCACGTATCATTGATTCGGCGGTAGCTACGCCCTTGACAAAATTCGTAACAATATTGATACTAACAGCTTTGCGTAACAGATTCGGAGAGTTTTGCATGTTTCATAATGATATCGTGTAAAAAGACTTATATTTCCAATTTATAAACTAGTAGAAGGTCCCATGGGTCTCTGGAAACTCCATTCGTAGGATTATAGCACGAAAATATCCTTAACCATTAGAGTTTTCAATAAAAATCTTACAACAGTTTGTTAAAAAGTAATACCTTTCACCAATGACCTTTACCTCTATTTAATTATGTTATACATATGTGTATATATAATTTCCCCCTTACATATTTGTAGTTGTTGATTGACATCAATTGCAAGCATTTGGACATCAGTGGTATCTAAAACAGCGTTGATGCTAAGATGATACTACTTTGCTGAGGGGAATGACACAGCAGGGGTGCCTCTCGCTATCTGTTGGCCACCGAGAGAGGTGCCGTTACAAGTGTTCGTTTTTTAGCCTTCCCAAGACGGCGAACGAGCATAAAAGGTACTGTATCAAATTCTCATTAAAAATAAGGACTTCAAAAACAAAACAATTCGTAGGATTCAGCAGTAAATAGGATTCAATAAATAATATTTATAATAAAATATATTATAATAAATATTAAATGAGATTTTATATAAAAATTAGTTACAAATAGTTTTATAATGTTAAATGAAACATATTATAAATAAAATATTATATATAATATAAAATAATCTGTTAAATATATTATTATTATAATTAAATTAATTATTTTATAATTAATATAATAAAATACTATGTTTTTAAGTATTATTAATTTAATTATTTTATAATTATATAAAATAATTAATAAGTCATTTTTAATTAAATTTATTTATTTTAAAAATAATTTAATGAATTGAAAAAAGAGAAAAGGTTGCTCTCAAAAGGACTCAGAACCTCTGTCCGGCCTATTAAGCGCTAAACGGTCCTACCAACTACACCATTGCGTCACTGGAGGTAATCAAAACTTAATTGTATAAAAGCTAAGCATGAATTTCGAAGGCTATTTTCTCCGAATTCACTGGCTATTCTGCGAAATTACATAGAGAGTTGAACATCCTAAAGGAGTACAACTATTACACCAAGTCTCGTCTCAAAATGAATTTCCTTCTTCATTCCCTCCCCTTGTTAGTCAAAAAGGCAACCCCAAAATGTCTTGGCGGTCCACAATCGACTTATGCCTATCCCTGGTTTAGAGATACATTTTAATTCCCCTTGCAGCACAATTAATGTCAATCCACAAGATTATTTCCGGTGGAAATAAGTGTCACCAGATTTATGTTCTAAAAACAGATTGCTGTATCCCTAAGATATTTCTTGTTAAATAAATTATGCATTACATGAGAAGTAAATGTTTAACTTATATATGTCAGGAAATTCTCACAATAAATACTTTGTTGCACCTCTTTTTAGAAAAAGTTTTTGTTAACAGCACACACACACATTGCTGTCTCTCGAGATAATTATACTCCCTGTAATTCATCTCTCTAGACGTATTTGAACCAATCTACAACACTTACCTGTAATTATTTAACTATTCTGGTAGCAAAAATCGCGCGTTTTGTAATTCTGCTAAATGTTAATTTTTACAAAAAAGATAGGAAATAAGTAGTTTTCTTCTGTACAGTTTTCAAGGAAATTTTAGCGCTAAGAGTTTTAATATAATCACTTGGTTAGTTTTGCAGTTTTTATTCTGTGTTTTTAAAGCAGTTATTTGCACAAATATGTTTTATTTCATCTTGCTACTGAACGAAGTGTCGCATATGAAAATATTCTTTCTAAGCTAAACAAATGTATGTTTCATCTAAATAACCTGTCATCGAATTTGAAAAGTTGACTTCATTTTTTTATAATTTCTGAAAAATTTATTTCTGGCAATTGATGATGATGAGTTTGCGTTTATGGCGCAGAGCCAGTTTTGGCTTGGTACTGCGCCAAACCATCTAGGTCTGTGGTCTGGATGGAAAAGAAGAAAAGGAGAAATTGATGACAAGGTGGGAGGGTCGAAAATAAAGAAGGGGATCACTGGGGTACTCCCTGGTCGTGGACACCCGTGTTTACCAAAAATAGTAAAACCCTTGGGAAAAGGGAAAAGATCTTTAGGGTACTTCCAGGATTGTGACACCCGTACCTTACCTAAAGATGGTGAGCCCCCTGAGGGGTTCTCATAATTGAATTCAAGCTTGAATTATGTGAATCCGGTATGGTCCAGAAATTTAATTTACTATATCAAAATAAAAAAAGAATTCTTATACAATGCTTTAAAGAATTATCAGTTTATATATATATTAAAAATCTTATGTGATACACATTATTAAAAAATATGTTAATTAAAAATAATGATGATATCCAATTCAGTTCTACTATTTAATTTTAAAATCATCGCAAAATTTTAAATTAACAATGAGATACTCATTTTTAAGAAATTTTGATGAAACGAGAATTATGTTTACGCTAACTTATATTTCTTTCATATAACTTAATTCTAAACATATACCACATAAGCAGTCAAAAGAGCGGTTTTGAATCAAACATCCTAGCAGACCTAGCGCCTTTACTCTAAGCATCGTATAGTACGTACACAAGCTGGTATTGAGTTCAGTAGTTCCTTTTGGAACTACTGCATTTCTTTGAATTTAAAAAAGTGTAATTATATTTGCGTAAGAAGGACATTTAAGTGTAACTCTCACAGCTTCACCACAGTTACTAAGCCATTGAGGTGCATTCTGAGTCCTGTTTTTTCTTACACTGTAAACATTTCACAGCTTTCCAAAAAACACACAAGCCAAAAGGTTAATGTCCACAATAACATTTCTGAAACCATGAAAAGTCCTCATCCGGAATATGAAATATCCATATTTAGAATTTTCTCTCACTCTGGCAGATGGTCTAGCTCCCCATTAGTACAAAGCTTTGCACCATCAGCAAAATTCTTTCACTTCAGTACAGTTCTTTGGAACAGTTTTGAAATTCTTCTACATAACCATCATTAATTTTTTGCCTCTTTCCTTTATTAGTAAAAACTCCTCTCTTCGTTTCTTAAATACTTTAGTTGATGCTCTAGGTGCCGGTAAACCTTGATATTTTAAAGCAAATTTCATGAAAGTTTAAGTTTAATGTTGTTAATGAATACTGGCGAATACCCAAAATAACAACGCAGTTTTGCAAGTGTGCAAACATTGATTTGACTGTTAAAATACAGTGAGGCTTCTAATGGGCTAGAAATAAAAAAAAAATAAAAGGTTCAATTCTATAATAAAAAGATAAATGTTTTGATTTATACAAGACGTCTAATTTTAAAGCAAAAACAAAAACTTTTGTTTCTTTTCGCTTGTCAAATGGGCGTGGCCCAGTTTCAAATGATTTATTTAAAATAGGTTTTAAGGCTTCTAATTACCCTAGAGGTTAAAGTATATTTCTTTTAGAAAGGAAGTTAAAATCTGTACAATTTGGAAAATGTAAAAAATCCCAAATTCGTCAAAAAAATCAGATTTTACCTTCCGACTGCCCTTAAACTTTCCCCATAAATTGAAATAATGATGCTGGAAATTAAACTGAGATTTGGTGAAGTGTAATTGGCGAACAAAATGCAAATTTGGGTATGTACCTTATAAATCCATTTACTCTACTAGATATGGCTTCCACCCCACGTATACATTTACGAATCTGGATGTACAAGATTTCTACTTTTATATAGTAGAAGTTTATTTTTACAATCTATTCCTTATAGTAAGATCTCGACAAAATATATGCAATTTCTCTTATAATTTGAAATGCCAGTGTACTTGGAATCGGAAACATATATTTTCAATCATTGTTTAAAACATTTATTACATACGTTAGTCTGTTTCTTTACAAGTGATGTTAATCATAAGCTTCTAATTGTGTAAGATAACTTCACTAGTACATATATATCTATAAAAAAGTAAGAATTTTAATCAAAATATATGAAACGAAAACAAAAATTATAAATTTTATCTAACAAATTGCACTCCAAATAAAATGGAAAAAAAAAAATAATCTTAAAGAAACAGTCTTAAGGTATACGACTATTGCCTGAAAACGTGGATTTGCAAAAGTGTACAAAACGAATGCATTTTAATATTTAGTGTCACTCAAATTAAAACACACGTATAAAATTGTCTTCTATTACTACAATAAAATTATTTAAATGACATTTTTCAAAAATGAAATATAGATTTACTTATTTTCAAAATATTTCCATTTTACGAAAGTGTTACTTCTATAATAAAAATATTTTCCCTGTATATCCTTTTTACAACCTGGAATTATTTTTATATTTAAAAAATTAAATTTTCTAGCTATTAATACTATATGGACTCTAATGGCACTAGGACTAACAAAATATTCCACCTCCCCTGAACGTAGGAAGGTACCTGCACGATCGTGCGGACAGCTTTATTTGTGAAAATATGTCACCTATGAAATTTTACGAGTCAAGCAAGCATTTTTAGCTCTAGTTGATAGAAGAAACACAATTTAAATTCAACCAAAATTGTTAAGCAAATAAGGAAATTATTGATGTATAATTAACTCCCCTTTTATTAATTAATTATTCATTTACTGTAAAAATCTTTTGTTTTGTTTTCTTTTGGGCCAAAGTATAACAACTATTGTATTTTCTACAAATATGTTTTCTGAACTGTTTCGTTGTTTTTAAATTCACTTGTGGTGTGGCCTTAAAAGGCCTCTTTAACATATCAAAATGAGTTATAGATAAATAAGCCTTTTATCCTGGAATTGCCAGGATAAAAGCCATGACATATATATATAGAAGGGGTTGATTATACACTTCGATATTTTTCGAGTGGAATTACAACTTTTGTTATTCCCATCATCAGTTAAAATACATTTGTTGTAAAGAAGCTAAGCACGCTTCAACTATTTCTAATTTAAATTTTAAGAAATGGAGGAATTTATTTGATATTGTATCTTAATTGCACGGAAACAAAGAATTTGCAACAGTTCAATCAATGAAATGTGAATGTGTGTTCAAGGAGCTTTTATGGTAAAGAATGATCCAAAATGTCTTCCATTTCCAAATATTTCCGTATTTTTCCAACTCCCTAAATGCTTTTGAAGCCCGTTTTTGAAATGCTCTTACTTTACGTCTATTTAATTGTTTTTTTAAGTATCCCCCATAAAAAATAATGGGAAGGAACACAGACAGGGGATAGTGATAGTCATTTATCAGGAAAAAGAAAATTTATTTCTTTATTTTACGGTCATTTTATAGTTAATTTTGCAATATGATTTGTTGCACAATGTCGGTAAAAAAACAAAGTTTCCTTGAGTGTAAAGACATTTTCTTTCTCTGATAAAGTGTTTGAAAACTTTATTCTGATGGTATTTCGCATCAATTTTAAAGTTTGGTACTACAAAAAAGGGTTTTGTTAAGCCTTGAGAGGACATTTCTGTCCACACCATAATACCTGACGGCCAACTTGCATTTTGCAAAATAGCTGCGTCTTTTCGATGTTTTCTTCGTTAAATATATTGTATCTTCGTTTTTTCAGTTGAGAATGACAGATGAAATAGTGCTTCATTTGAAGTTATCCATGTTTTGTATCTACCTTTGCATAACATTAAATACAGAGGCCAAGAACGTGTTCTTCGTTTTTCAACGGTCTTAACAGACATTTGATGACAATCTGGAAAATTTACTTTTTTATAGCCAATATTCTTTACCTGACGATAAATTGTCGATTGCTATATCTGTAGTTTATTTGCTATAGGTTTTTGAGGCAAAATAATTTCTAAAGCGATAACTCTTTTCAGCTTCTTCTTTTCTTTTTCTTTAAGGACTTCCTTTCGTTCACTTTTTTTCCTTTGAAGCTTTTGCTTGGGAGCCAAATTTTATTTCATTTTGAAGTTTAGATAGTAATGCAATAGAAAAACGTTTTTTAATTTTTTTTTATTTTTAAATGCTTTATTTCTTACAGAATTTGAACAAACATTCTTCAAAAGCTGTAAAATTTCGTTCCGGGTTTGAAGATCTAAGTTCAGTATTATAATTTACTCCCACTAACAAAAATGGTTAGATTAGTAATTTAAATGTTTATTTTAAAATAAAACCAGCAATAAAACGATAGAAATTATCATAAATAGTTACATGCTTTTAAAATTGGTTACACTTATTTTGAATCAACCAGTATATGTAAAAAATCCGGTCAACAATAAGTTAAAAATTCTTATTCTTTATTTTTATAATATAAATCGACAATAAAATTTTTTGTTTAATTATAATAGCATTATTTTGTTAATTTCCTTCCTAACATCCATATTTCATGCATTCAATCAGAAATATAAGCCCGGTCATTTGACCGACTATGGTAGAAATAGGTATGTATTAAGTATTGGTATGTTTGGGGTGAGGGTGAGTTAGCGCTTATTTACATCGCATTATAAATCAACATGAGGGCTGTTGGCGACAGACCTCGTAATTTTGTACCATGGTTAAGAGAAAAAGACTCTTAACTGGCCAACCTCTCTCGAACTTCCACACCACTCCATTAGGAGAACTTTTGTCTTCGATTGATTTAGCTTGCGTCAGCCTTTCTACACGGCGCTTCGGAAGTAGAATTGAGGCTTGAACTCATGATACACCGGCTACGAGTCCACGATCATAATCACGAAATTACCAGGACCTCAGAAGTGAAGTATTACTTAATAATTTAATGAAATTTTTATATGATGTGATGTGTATTATATATGTGAGGAAATTTAAATAAATCACTCGAACAATGATTCGAAATTTCGTAGAAACTCAGTAGGTTAAAATAAAGAATTTTTGTCACATTATAAATTTAAAAAAAAATTCTTTAAAATAATTTTATAAAAAAAAACATGTTTGGCAACAGATACTTATAAGAAATAAATTAGTCTATAATTAATCTATTCTGAATAAAATAGAAAATAAGGTTTATTGAAAAACTCAAAATCGTTCAAGTCCTTTTTACAGATTTTTTAGTTTAATTTAGAAAATTACATCATTGTCCCTTAACTGTAATTTAAATTTATCATAAACATCTATTTTTGTACACAAATCCTAATTCCTCATAATCTAAATGTAATATAAACAAAAAAGGACTTTTGCAGAGTGGTCAAATAATTCTTACTGCGTAAATTTGGTTTTAAAACAGAGGGAAATAAAAAATTGCACACACAAATTGTGTGTGAACCAATTGTACATTCCGATATTCTATTTTGTATACTCCCTCTATAATATTTCCATCAATTTAAATTAAAGGTACTTTCTTATTTTTTTTTTAAAGAATAGTATATTGTCGCATATATGAATATTTTGTAATAAAAAATATTATTGTCTCTGTGCCTGCGTTCACATATGAGACAGAGAGACAGACAGAAAGAAATCATTAATATTGCATTATGGTCAACAAATTGTTCAGTTATCTTTCGCAATATTTGTCGTTAACTGTATTTTACAAATTCATATAGTTTCACCATTCATTATTAATAAATTACTTAAATATGCACCGTTTGCGCATTAATAATAGCGTCGTAGTCTATACCACTATTTACCGCGTAATTTCAGAATTATGAATACTGGCAATTAAGTTTTTCATTTCGCTTTCCTTCTAAAAATTTAATCTGGTTCTCTTTGATATATATTGGTTCTATCAATAATTTTAGTTTTGTTTTTAAGTAATTTTGAATTAGATATTCTCATTTTCTGAAACAAAATAATTAATGTAATCATAATAAAATGTGTGGATATGGTTATTACTGGAATCTAAAATTATTATATTGGAATTTATAGTAAGTTATCATTTTTTTTTCCAAAACTAAAATTTATAAATTAAACTAATTTATTCTGTTAAAATGAACTTATTAGAAAGAAAATTCCTTCTTAGCAATTTTAGAGAAAATATTCATTTATTTCCTGTAGAGAAAGTCTACTTTAAATTCTTAATTTTTCAGAAAGAGAGCTAAAACAATCTATATGTCACTTGAAATTTTTAAGCCAATGAGATCAGATAAAGAAATCATTCCTTTTTAACACGCTTTTATTAGCTTCACGTTATGTAACGGAATCTTTGAACTCGGTTTTTACTTACTTTAAAAGGTCCGATTAATTCGAAATTTTGCCGCAGTTTGTCAAGGACCGATGGCAATACAATAATTTAATAATTTTGTTCCATTGTTCTGATCAGGATCATTAGGTTGAATGATTTCCCATTTCCAGTTTTGGCGACTGAAAAAGATTAAGTTACAACCCTAAAGAGAAAACGCTCATGGTTAATACAAATACAACACAAAGAAAGATTAATTCATTAATGAATAAATGATAGCTCAAACAACTAAAAAAATACGCTTTTATTGCAGATGGAACTAAAAAATGAAAAATAAATTATAGGTTTAAAAAACACGCTTTTATATAGTTAATCGAACAAAAGTGTAAAAAATAATTCTTAATAAAAGAATAAAATTATTAACGAGAAAATTAATGTCATTGTGGTAAAAGCATGGGGTGCTCGATATCAATTATTATAATTTTTTACGATTTATTCCGAAATGCAGGTTTAGTGTAAAAATGTAGTATAAAGTACCCCACGATTTTATCATAATAGCATTAATTGTCTGGGTAATCATTTTATTCTTATATTAAGAATTATTTTTTACTTATTAGTTCGATTGACTAGAAAAGCGTGTTTTTTTTTTTTTTTAAAACTATGATTTATTTTTTTTATTTAAACATATTTCATAATGTCTTCATTATAATCAGAAATTACCAAAATGTTAACTAAAATAACGATTTGAGAATCTTTCACAAATAAAGCCTCTCGTTAAGCCAATCACCTGAATCATTTCAAGACATATTAGCATTTTTAATGTTTGTTTTGGATCACGCTGCGATTTTTGCAAGTGAAAAAAGTTGGTAATTATAACTACGAAATGAAACTGTATTCGGGGAGTTTCAGAAGGTGAATGCATGTTTACTCACTATAATACAGCACGAAGGCTATTGGCGACAGGACTTTGCATATATGAACCTCTGTTAAATGACGAGGACGACACCTGAACCGACATCATACTCTCCTATAACTACCACACTACGCCAATGAAAGATTTTTAGCCACGACAGGTTTTAAAGCGTCAGTACCTCTATACGGTGGACCTTCAGTGGCACTTGGGCTTGAATTCATGGCATATTGGCCACGAGCTTTTGATCATGACTATTAGGCTACTGCGGCCTGATTTTGAGATAGAATTAATAGGCAAGTATAATGATCAGAATACTTTTGCCTGAAAAATATCTTTCAATTTAAATGTTCTTTTAAATTGTGGGAGAGAGTATGATTAATGAACGAGGCGATGATTTAGGATAGTTACTTGCTTTTATTTCATATGTTCGGTAACTGCTCTCGGAGGGACGCGTGCGCTGCCAGGGAAGTGTGAAGTGGAATGAACGCAGGGACTAGCGTCTCTTAACTGCAAGTAAAATGGGCTAGTCTACTGAAGAGCAGGTGGAAGGAGAAGGATGGCTTGGTGAAGTAGGGATTAGGGAAAATTTTTATCCCGGCGCCAAAATTAGTTTAAATATAATGTACGATTACTTTCCCCATTCATTTTAACACACATGCAATTTTAAAACAATGGAGAAATTATTCCAAATAAATTTTCTTTTTGTGGAATCTTTCCCAACCATGGGATTATTGTGATGTTAAATAATTCATTATTTCGAATCACATAATTCCTTTCAAACCAAACTTTTAATTTCTACACTATAGCGAATTCCTTTCTTTTTAAATTGCATTGCATGTACTGCTCTTTCTTCCAGGAGAGATTCCTACTTCTCAATAACTTTAAAAAAATCGTTGCAAGGAATGTTTTTCTAGAAAACCGCTTTTTTAGGTTAGGAAAAAATCCCCTGTAACTGAGAATTTCTTCCCTTAAACTGACATACTTTTCCCTCCAAAAAACTGCAAACATTTACCTTACTCTACCCATCTATAAAGTAGAATAATCCATTTCTTGCAGTTTAGAGATGCTAGTATGCACGGGGTCGCTATGTTTGAAAAGCTAACGCATGCGCAGATTGCGTCTTAGGTGCCTGCTCGAGTAAGAACTACTCGCAATTGCTGGAGGTCTCGCGCACGCGCAGATTGCAATGAAAAGCTTACAATAATGAGGAGTTGAGAACTCTACAAAATATCGTTCCAAATTTAAAAACATTTCTTACAAAGAAACTGCATTGAAAAGATTTTTCATTTAATTACTAAATTTTTGTGTATTACAGGAAATTTTTGAATTTGTTCTTTATTCATTTTGGGGTCTTTTCCCCATTCTTTTCAGAAAAAACTCTATTTCAATAAAATTTCTTATTTCTCTGTTTTGGTGAAATTTTACGTGCGCTCTTAATTTTGAGAAATCTTTGTGTGATCCCCATAATTACTGCATAAAAATATTATTAATCTAAAAATTAAATTAATTATGATTTTATTAAATCAAAAAATATGGAACATATCGTTACTTTTGCACGTAAATAATACGTAATAAAATATTCAAGAAAAAAAAATGATGTTTATTAAATATAGTATTAATTTTGTATTTGTGTGAGCTCTAATTACTTTTCTTCGTAATAGTGTGAAGGATTTTGTATAATACTAATAAATTCTTATTCTTATACTAATTAATTCTTATTCTTTAAAAATCAGCTTTCTATAAGAAAACTATTCTTCTTATAGTTTTATTCTTCTTATTCCTCTTCTATTCTTCTGTGTTTGTACTATTTTTTTAAAAAAAATCTCAAATGATAATATTTAAATTTCTTCATACTGTTCTTGAGTATATTCGTAATTAAAATTTGAAAACTGTTGTTTTCCGAGTCTTTTTTTTTACTTATTTAATCTTTTTTTAAATTAAAATTTAAATCTACAAACTAGTAAACTATTTGTTTTCCGTCGTGAAGACTAATTTGTGTTGTAGAACCATACTACAAAGTCTGAAAACATGAAGCTCTAAGAAATTCTGATTATATAAGTATTTTAATATTTTATTATAGTCCATCAAATTAGATTAGAAAAGCATGCATTGGATAAAGAGGTACAATTCCATTGCATTTAGGTGAGATGCTTTGAAAATCGAAAAACATTTCTATTTATTTTTGCTACAAAGATAAGGAATGGACTTTACCACTTTTTTTCTGAAATAATAGTTAAGCTCGAGAAAATAAGAATGTATTGCTTTTGAAGAATCACCAGGCTTTTGTGCAGTGGTGATGGTTGCGTATTCATGGCTAGTGCTATTTATGTTGAGTCATCAGTTCAAGTTCTAGAGCCACTGAAGGGTTGTAGAAGGGTTGATGCACGTTACATTTGCCGTTGCTCACAGTCCGCACGTTAAAAGGGAGTGTTGAATATAAACTTAAGCGTTATTCTCATTATATTACTATAGTTAAAAAAAACCAAGGCCCGTCGCAAATATTACCTGTTTAACTTGAACATGAATGGCGGTGGTCTCCACTAAATGACCCATTTCCTATTTGAGGAGTAGAGACGTCTCAAGGGCCACGTAGTTTCACGTGAGAAAATATTCAAGATCGGACAGTATAACGCTTGTGTTCTAAGGCAAGTAAACCCTTGACCTCAGTTTATCCAGCCAACAAAGAGGTGATCGGCATAGTTCCTACACCAATCTCAGCTTCAAAGTCCACCACGTGAGGGGTGACTAGGACCAATAGCCGAAATAGTAATCCTAGCTACGTCCAAACAGAAAGAATTATGAGCCACGTGAGGTTTGGAAGGACGTGACGTATTCTATCTTTAAAGAGGCCACCATAAGGGGAAACCCAGAGACTCGATATGCTAAGGAGCTTCACAGACGCTAGAGAGATATTTCTACTCTACTTCTACGATACTCTACGACTATTCTGCACGCTTCAACACTCTACAACGCTTCAACACGATTCAACATTCCACGACGCTTCTAAACGCTTCAACACTCTACGATTCCCCAACACTCCAACAATTTCCGATTGACTTCCAGATTCACTCAGATTCACACTTACTGGGATTTAATATTAATCCCTTAACTGCCGATGCGCGTATGTGATGTATTGAAGGGGGGGGAGGAATAAATAAGTAAATCCCTCTGAAATATGTAAATCCTCAAACAATTTCAAGGTCCTTTTATTGCATTTTAAAGCCTTCGGAATTATTTTATGGATAGTAGTGCCCAAAAAGATCGTACTTCGGGAAGACGTATATATACGTTTTGGGCAATTAACGTTTTGGCTGAGTGAGACGTTTATATACGACAGGAGCACTGAAGAGGTTAAAGTCGTATTGTAGTTTTAGCGACAATGTATAGTATTATTGAATTCATTTATTTACTTTCAATACTTTGTTATTGTTCTAGGGGGAGGAATGAAAATTATGATTGAATATTGGCTCGCAAATATTGAAAGTTTGAGAAGCACGGGAGTACACTGAAATTTTAAGTAGATATTGATTTTCATAAAATTAAATTTTTTTGTTTAGAAACCTCCTTTCCATGAGAAATGAGTTGCGGAAAAAATATGCGTTGTTAGAAAAATTTTAAAAATCTTATTGATACAAGGATCTCTTTCCTCGTCATCTTATTCCTTTTGTCACAATAAATATTTGAAAATCCAAGATGAAATAAAGTGGGGAAAAGCTGGTTAAAGTCAAAAATATTACAGAACTATAAAACATCATTTATCAAGGCTTCTTAGACGTGATAAGAAGGACAATTTCGAGAACACAATGTATTCACTGGATAGCCTGGATAACGAACTGTGCCACAAAATTTGTACTTTAGTGCCAAAAGTTCGAAGGAACAACATATTTTATTTGAAACAGCTCCTTAAGTTCTTAGACTTCATGTCTAGACTATAAACTTTTTGTCAATTTAAATTTAGGACGACGTTTGAATAAAGTAACGAACTATACAAAAGGAAATTCTTGACGTCTAAAGAATGTAATATGGCCAAAATTGCTTAAGATAAGGTTTAAGGAAGGATAAAATTCAACCCTAACAAACATCCACTCAATGAGATACTCTTTTTAAGAGACATGATGAACATTATTCTATGAAACAAAGCAGAGAATATGTAATTAGTAATTATAGTTTAGTTTTTACGATGTGATGGTAAATTGAGTCGTTTCCTTTGAAAGTGGTGTAAATCCCTTTTATATTAAAAAGGAGTTAATTATTAAAGGTTTTGTGTTGGTTGAATGAATATTTAACGTTGCCTTATCAAGCTACTCAAGGGCTTTTGGTGACGGACCTTGTAATTTTGAACCACAGCAAGTGATGAGAACGACACCTGAGCTGAAATTATTGGAAAAATCTAATATCATGATCTATGAGGCAAGTGGATTTTTCGAGAAAAAGCCGTGAGGCCTATAATTAGTGAATCCCTCGCCGAAACTGAGTTAGTCTTGTTTTGACCATTGAAGAGTAGTATTGATATGACCTTCAACAGTGATTAGTTATTACTTCTGTTGTTGTGTGGGACGAGAGAGTGCTTGCGAATGATCTTTTACATACTTGTATTTTAGACACTGATAGTTGTGTTTGAATGCCATAGAAGGTGTAAAGGCCTTCTGAGATTTATTAAGCGAATTTGAGTATTGTATCCTGTATTTGAAGGACTGTTTTTCGGCAATAAATTTTCATCGCTCCTGAGAACTGTCTTGCTCTTTGCGACAGATTGCATAAAATCCTCGAATCCTCGATCTACTTTACAATATTTTGAAATTTGGGGAAAGGTCCGTCATTATAAAATAAGATATCCCAGTTAATAAGGAGCATTAGAGAATTTAAACATTCGGACCACCAGCAAAGCAATCATCACTCTAATATTTTTGCACAAACTTAACTTACAGAAAAATGCTAAATGATATATTTACAGCAGTAAAGCAGTGCTTCTCAAACTTTCAATATTTGCGACCCAATATTCAATCAAAATTTTCATCGCCCCCCATACACACAAATAACAATGCATTCAACTGAATAATACTACACTTTGAGACGCTAAAGCTACAATACGAATTTAAGTGCTACCGGTGTATATATACATCTCACTCAACCGAACTTTAAATCCCCAGGACGCACATATACGTCTTTCCGAAGTACGATCTTTTCTGTGTTACTGCTATTTATAATATTATCCTGAAGACGTTGGAATGCAATAAAAGGACCTTGACAGTATTTGCGAAGGATTTATACTTATTTCAGAGAAAACTTTACTTATATATCCTTTTTCTTTTCCCCGCATTACACTGTATACGTGCATCTACGTCGAAAACGAAGGCATTGGGCAGCGAATCGCATAATTTTTAATCGGCAGATAAGGGGTTATTTATATAAACCGTACACAATTTTCCAGTTAAGTGCTAATTTTTATATACAATTTTATAGTGACAAGTCCTTGGAGTCACTGGTAATTATTAAACTTGTTCTTAACTTACTATTGTTAAATTAATTATAAAATACATTGTGCAGTACTGTTACATTTATAAGGGTATTATGCCAATGTAAATGTTAATTTTATTTTTTATTACGTCATAATGTATTTTGTTTGTTTACTTTTAGTAAATTAATAATTTTTAAAAATAATCTTTTCTTTTCGACTTTTCAATATGCTCGCTCCCCTCTCATAGAAATATCATGCCCCCTAGGGTTTGCACCAAACAGTTTGAGAAACGCCGCAATAAAGAATGTATTTAGAAATTCTCTTTAGTACAGCATAAAATAGACTTCTCTGTAAAGAATATCTCTAGATCAATTCGCAATGCAACACCACTTTAATTTAGAAAGGGCAGTTGTTAACCTCTTAAGTTTAAAGACATATTAATATATTCTGACAATATAGCTCTGTTTATAAGAAGAGATTTTTTTTATTTGACACAATGGAGCTTTTATAGTAACCTATATTCATAATAAAGTTTCAAATTCTGAAAAAAAAATTACAATTTTTTTACAGAACTAATTGCTAAGAGGTTACTCTACAAGTATATGGAGCTATTTTACAGAGGAAGAGAAAATACTTTTGATAGGTATACAATTTGATAGTTAGTTATTTTAGATAGTTAAAAATTTGTTTAAAGGGATAACATCTTTTGTTACTCAATATCCCTCATCAATCAGATTAAGAAGCTTACTTTTGACAAGGAGTGAAAAAACTTTTCTGATATGTATCAAATGCAATTTGCGATAGCATCTCTTGAAGATCTTTTATATAGTATGACGCTTGGAAGAAAATGCTTAAGGACTACATACATATTTTTTTGTTCATATTTTCTGTAAGTTTTTCGGACTCGTAGACTTGGTTTAATTGCAATCTTCATCATGTGAAATAAATCATAGCATAAAAGAATGAGAGAAGAAGTTCAAGATAAAATAATAATAAAAAAAACTGTTTTCTATTTTGCATGATTTTTCAATTTTTTTTAACTGCAATAATATAAATTTTCTCTTTTAATTATTCTTGGTGAGAAATAAAATTTCACGAGGGATGAACGCTTTTTGAAATAATTCACTATTTTCTTATTTTTGCTTCTTTTTAGGAAAATAGCCGATATCACGAAAAATTTAAATTATCTCGTCTAAATGTTCCCCAGTTAAAAAAAATATCCAACCTACTTCTACGTAATTACATCTTCTAACAGCTGAACTCGTGTAATTTCTTTTAAATCAATTATTAGCCCTCCGGAACAATTACTTAATTACCTCTGCCCTGCAACTTGCGTGCACTATAATGGCTTCAACTCACTTGCGTTATTCAAAAAAGAGTTTTCCCTCGGTAGTTAGGTAAAAATCGCTATTTTAGTTTCCTTAAAATAATAATTTATTAAGATATTTATTTATATTATTTTGTGTTCAATGAAATTATTTACATCGTGTTTTTTTTTATTTTAATCGAAAGTGCAGGTAAATATTAAAATATCTTTTAATTTTATTTTTGCCACTTGATCGATGGCTTCAGATCGAGGCCCACGAAAT
Source organism: Trichonephila inaurata madagascariensis (assembly GCA_019973955.1). Lineage (NCBI taxonomy): Eukaryota > Metazoa > Arthropoda > Arachnida > Araneae > Nephilidae > Trichonephila > Trichonephila inaurata. The sequence goes on from BMAV01020026.1 coordinate 226,544, forward strand.
TCATCGTGAAAAGGAGTTAGTTTTTAGCATCTTTCGTTAGCCACAGCTGCGAGCATCCTATAGGTGACAGTACATATTAGGTCATTTACACCCTATTTGGGTGCCTATGACAGCCTAGTGATCAAGGTAACGGACTCGTGGCCAGCGTGTCATGAGTTAGAGCCTAGTACCGCTGAAGACCCGCCGTTTAGGGGAGCGATCTACATTAAAAATGTCGAGAGCTCAAACGTCCTCCCCTTGGTGTGGTGTGAGAGTTAGGAGAGGGTGCTGCCAGCTCAGGTGTCATCCTTGTCGCTTGACCATGGTTCAAAATGACGAGGTATGTGGCCCAAAGCCCTCGAGTAGTTGAATAGTGTGACGTAAATATTCACTGACTCCAACCCAATTGGGTTAGCACCGTGGAGGAGGGTCAGTGTCTTCCTTTTCCACCAAACTCTCGAGAGGACTTAAGGCTCATCGAATATTTAGACTGTCCCAATGCCGCACAGGCACTATTTATTTAAAGACATCATGATTTCTACTGGGATTCGAACCCATATCCTACGGGACAGCAGTCAGTGTCCCTAAGCACTATACCATAAGGGCAGATAATATATTTTTCATATAAACAATATAAACTAGTTCCTTTTTAAATGTAGGAATTAGTCCCCTTCGGTATCCAAACGCTACCGCGGCATGAAAGAACGCTTGTAGGATAACAATAAATACTCTTCTTTAATGTCAATTAATTTAGAATATTATTGGCGACATATTTAATAGCCAAAAGTGGCCAAGTCAACAAATTTCATGATCGATTGAATCATAAAGATTTCAATTATACTTATTTATTAAATAGCATTTGTACCTCATGCAAATTTATATAATGCAATCAACTGACAGAAAATATATTTACCATTGAAGCATCATTCAAAATGATTTTCTTTTTTTAAAAAAGTATCATTAGGCCAAGAATGATTAATTTTAAGAAGCCTCATTTTTTTCTCATTTACATACAGGCTATTCTTATACACGTAATTTGCTAGAAATACAGCTTTGCATTGAGTAATAAACTTGAATTTTTGTATATGTGAAATTTATAAACCCTGTTATTAAAAAAGTGAGTATGATTTGGGAAACAATGGGATTTACAAAAACATACAGAGCACACGCAAATCAATAAACCATAATAGATTATATTTTACGTTTATCTTTCTCATTTTTGTTCAATAAATTTACGAAAACTGTTAAACCAAGAGCAGTAGAGGCCTTTATTCTTCTCCGTGGAATCAGAAAATGCAGTGTTAACAAGTGAACCCTCCTCTTCTTGCGCTAAGCTGGACCGGACACCGCTTTCTTGAATCATTAACTGCGAAAGTGTTGCGGGTAATGGACTCTGTTATGTCTCGCGTTCTTCCAGCAAATAATGATATCGCAGCCCCTTTTTATGATGACCAGTGGAACAAAAAGCCGTTGACTATTCCCACATGACCGATCGGAGCTCTCTCAGTTGGAAGAACGTTTCGCCGCGGGAGTCGTTTTGGAAAAAGGAACAGGCGTTCGGAAGATGCGCCGTCTCTTGTTCGGGCTAATTTTTTTTTATTCCCATTCCGTAGAAAAATGTTCCCGAACTTATGCCGTAAGGGAAAAATGTTGCGTATAAAGGTTTTTACAACCCACTGAATCGGAATTTAAAAGAAAAAGCCAAAACTTTTGTTTTAGAAGTGAATGGAGAACTTTCAAATGAATTTCGAATGAATTTTTTTTAAGTTGTTGGTTCTATATTTAAAGCTTTCTGAAAAGGAAGTAAAAAGAGCAAAGTTTTTTTTTAGGAAATTAATGTTAGGTTTTATTAAAGCTAATTATTTTTGGTGTTGAATATTATAGTGTGTGTGTGTGTCTATTTAACACTCGTAGCACAGTTCGTTCATTCAGATTACCGAATTTTTACATTGAGGTATCCGACTACGTTCGGAGCCCTGATTTTAAAAAAGCACATAAATGGATTATTTTCATGATATTTAGTGCCACTTAGATTAGAATATATGTATAAAATAGTTTTAATGATATTATGATGAAAAGAATTATTTAAATATAATATTTTTAGCAAAAAATGAACTTAGAATAACCGTTTTTCAAAACGTTCTCTTTTTAAAGAAATGCTCCTATAACAATAATATATTGCCTATATAAAGTAAAGACTTCTCCAAAGAGTCTAAATAAGGATTTTTGAAAACTTCACATTATTTTCAATGTTACCACTAATTGAAATAATTATCGGCGTTTTTCTTAACATTTCTCCCCTTTGTTGTAGTAAAATATGGATAAATCCACTTCTAAGTGATATATTTCAAAAATTCTAGTTAAGCCTCTGTACAGAGGTCTGAGATATACATAGGCAAAATATTATCCTAATAGAAGCATTTTTCATTAAAGGATAATGTTTTGAATAGGGGTCATTCTGTGTTCATTTTTTGTCAAAATATTGTACTTAAGTAATTTTTTATTGTAATAATATTCTTAAAACAATTTTATATACCTTTTCTAATCTAAGTGACACTAAATATCATAAATATTATCCATTTATAAGATTTTCAAAATCATGGTTCCGAACGTATTCGGATACTTTAAAGTTGCTTCGAAATTAAAGGGTGTCTTTGGTGAGGACTATCGCAATTCAAAGTTATGATCAAGTGAAAATAATGTGATGGATCTATATGGGCTTTCTTCAATTAATCCTCTTGGGAAACCTCTGGGCAATCAATTCGCGTTATCGATAACTAACCCTTCGGAAGAAGAGAATCGTGATATTTAAATTAACTTACTATGCATAGTCGAAGTTTTTTAGCTTGAGAGACAGAAGATATACTCGAGTTAGGTGAGATTGCTGCTGAAGGTATAATAATTAGAATTAGAGTGATTTGATTCTTATTAGGAGGAAACTTTCAAGTGGAGATTGTTCACTCGGATTGATTTGATGTTAGATTAAGTAGGTTGATAGATTAGATCCTTTATTAAGATAAGGATCAAGCTTGATAGTATCCGAATCGTTCACGTTTAACATTGAGACATTCTTTTACTATTATTAGTTGAAATTGTGTCTGTTCTTTAAGTGGTAAATAAATAGATTAGTTGGATCATATCGAGTATTTCTTCCCTACCTCCCACACATCTAGGTGCCCAAGAAAGAGGCGCGAGTCTCTCATAATGATACCGATGTAAGTTTAGAAGCCTTCATTCTCCCAACTTCCATACCACTCCAAGAAAGAATGCTAATCTGAATTGATTTTGAGTCCAATTTTCTCTGATTTTTATACAAGAAGTGGATGTTTATTAACGTAGCACTCTAAACAGTGGCGTAACGTACACCCCTGCAACCTCCTCATTAAGGGGCAGGATTCTAGGGCTTCCAAAGCCTCACTAACACCAAATACGTAATCCTTTGTAAGATCTGGCTTGGTAAAATTTTGTAGGGGAGGGGGAAGGGGTAATATTCTCCTTCTCTCTGACAGCCATGATCTCGACAGTAGATCTAGCTCGAAATTTTCGTGAAAATAAACTTTTCTTAGTACTGTCATGCTAATTGTTGCTCCATTTCTTTTGAATCATTTCCCAAAGTTCTTTCGGTGTTCTTACATTTATTTATCAAGTGGAATACACTTTATTCCTGTATTTGATTCTTTCTGGGCTGAATAAGGGACGTTTAACTTAGACGTGTGTTATAGAGGCTTTGACCATATGAAGTTCAACCTTATTAATGTCTTTTCCCATAAAAGGTTGAAATTTCTACTTTAGAAATTGGTTCTAAATATTCTGTTCATAATAGAGGGGGTTAATTTTAGCTTTACTTAAGACTCTTGATTTTTAATTTGCGGTTGCAACAACATCTTACAACAATTTTTAAAAAATTCACATTATTATCAGAGTTACCACCAATTGAAATAATTATCGGCGTTTTTTCCTTAAAATTTCTCCCCTCTGTTGTCATAAAAGATGGACAAACCCACTTCTAAGGTATGTATTTCAAAAATTCTAGTTGAGCCTCTGTAGAAAGGTCTGAGCTATATACAGGCAAAATATTATTATAATAGAAGCATTTTTCACAAAATGAGAACATTTTGAAAAAAGGATATTCTAAGTTAATTTTTTGCTAAAATTTTGAAATTAAATAGTCTTTTTTCGTCAAAATGTCCATAAAACAATTTTATGCATGTATTCTAATCTAAGTGAGACTAAATATCATGAAAATTATAAATTTATGCACTTTTGCAAAATCACGGTTTCGAACGTAGTCGGATACCATAAAGTTTTCTCCTCATAAAAATCAAATCATTATAATTCTAATGTTATACCTTCAATAGTAATCTCACCTGATTCGAGTATATCTTCTCTCTTCTCTCTCTCTCTTAAGCTAGAAAATTCGCCTATATTTATAGTAAGTTAATTTATATATCATGATTCTCTTCTTCCGAAGGGTTGGTTGTGAATACCGCGAATTGATAGCCTAAGATTTCCCAAGAGGATTAGATGAAAAACGAGTAGAGATTCGTCCCAGTGTCTCATAAAGTTTTACCACAAATTTCCGTTTTATTGCGGGAAGGTGCTTTTGATATAATTTTCTACAAATTGTCTTTCTTTTAGCAATATGTTTTGATAAAAGCAGATTAACTTTATATTCAAACAGCTATTTTAACTTTAAATCTTTATGATTGATTTTACTTACAGTGCTGGAAGACATTTCTAGTTTCGATTTAGTGAATCTTTGAGTCGGTGGATTTTCTTTTAGGATCAGAGACCATTTTCTTGATAGTTGCCTGAGTTCGAACAGTCTTAGATGGGGTTTTGTGGTCAATTTCTCATTTTTACTTTCATCTAGACGCTTATTTTTCTTTTCAAATTTAATATATTATAAACGCCTTTTTTGAAATGCAATAACCGAGATTTTTACATCGCTTTATAGTTTGTTGATACGAATATTTTTCCTCGGAAAGCACATTTAGGTTTACCTTCGACCATCTATCAATTTTAGCAGCCATTTTTGGAAATAATCTTTTATTTTGCATTCCAATCAAAAGAAATATTAGCAGGTGATTATCTATATTTGCCAAAAAATTTTCTCAAAATGCCAGAGAGAAAACCATTTACAAAACCGTTTCCATAAAGTGTGAAGAACCTTCAGTACACAACTGAACGCATAGCTGAAGAATTCTTTTTTAAAATTATTTTCGCCAGGTAACGCCTTTAAAACTCTAAAATGACTTTCTGCCAGACCTGTATAACAAAACTATGAATTATTAAACTATATATAAGAAAAAAGCATCATTCTATTTTTCTCAATAGATCTTTCTTCCTTCATAAGACACTTGGAGTGACAGGATGACCATTTTGTTTTTGCTATAAAAAAGGACCATAACAGCTTTCGGTAAAACATATATTGCAAAACTAATGGATTCATTCACATTTCGTGTTCTTTCGGCGAAGGATGTCATCGCAGATGGTTTGTGATGACCGTTAGAGTGACCGGTGGGGAAAAAGAAGCAGCGGTGTTTTCCCATGTGACCACTTCGGGCTCTGTTGTTCGTAATAACATTCTTCTTCGGTATTTCCTTCTAAGAAAAGCGTTCGGAACAAGATGTTCTGCTCATCAGTGAATCGCATCTTTCTGCTGTTCCATTTTTGTTGCCCTGAGGGACAGTGTTACGTAATAGTCTCTGCAATCGTAGAATGCGATCTTAAATTGTTATTTGTGGGGACAAAATTTAATTTATTTTCAGAAATATAAAAGATTTATTTCCTTTTGAAAGAATCAAATAATTTTTATAAGTTAAATAAGTTTGAGAAATGAAAGAGGGATATTTCCAATAAAATAAATGCCAGATTAAGATAGATGTAGATTTTAAGTATAAATAAAACTGATTAAGTATAAATAGATTTAAGTATAAATAGATTTAAGTATAAATAGATTTAAGTATAAATAAAACTTAAGTATAAATAAAACTTAAGTATAAATAAAACTTAAGTATAAATAAATAATTGTGACGTTTCTATCCACGTCCTTATTATTAACAAATCGACTTGGGGAATCTTTGGTCCTTAAAAACTATTTTATTTAAAAGCAACCTCTGAAGAAGAGAACGTGGACATGCAAATTAGGTCTTCTACATATACTCTAGGCTTTCAAGTTGTGAACAACTTACACCTGAAGTTGCTCCCTCACCGTCTTGCCTACCTAAGGGTTTAGGAGGAATGAAAGCAGTACCAGAAACTTCCATAATAGCAATTATTTATTTACTCAAACCCACTAACCAACAAAATTTTATTCTCAAAGGGTATGTCAAAGGAGTAGCAGAGAGAAAGCAATGAATATTAAGTAAATATGAGCAAGTAACTGATTTAACTCAACCTAATCTAACACGGATTCCTAACCTTAAATCTACTAATTCAACACAGTGACCAAACACCACTTTTAATCTTCACATGTGAAAACTTTATTCAATCTCACCTGCGTAGCGAATATAGCAGCTTCTACCTCCTTCTTCTATTATTACGAAACTCTGACTTTATAGAGTCGAACTAATCTGCACATCACGGTTTCTTCTTGAGAGGGATGGCTGTGAATTAAACGCGAAAGCTAGCCCAAAGATTCCCCAAGAGGATTAGTGATAGGACGCGTAAAGATCCGTCACAAAGTTAGAAAGAGAGAGAGAGAGATGGATAGATTGCTAGTGGAACAGTGATTAGTCAAATTTATAGTGTAACACAGATATTTGCTATTTGATATAATTGTACTAATTAAGGTGAAGATTTGTCACTGGTGATTCAATATAGCTAGAAAAGCAGTGTACTCGAGCTAGAAGTAAGTGTATTGGCAATTAAAGTCTTCTCATACTTCGAGTACCTTGTTAATTGTCTCCATAATGCTTTAATTGGCTGCATCTCTTAGTTTTGAATGATTAAACTTGTGTTGTTGATTGTGTTACAAATAAAATAAGTTATTTTGAACATGCCTGGACTTCCTTCTCTTTTTCGCACACTTCTAGGTGTGCGCTCGAGATCCTTACAAAATATGTAGACGATGTTATGTTAACTCGGGAGCGGACGCGTGAGGCACACTCATCCCAGGCTCACGAAATCTTCAGTTAATTCTGTTGGAAAACTGTTTATTTATCACCAATGACCTTGTCAGTATCATACTATATGACAGCTTTTATGAGAACTAAAATACATTCTCTCATATCTCCCTCTTTTTTTAGAGTGCAAATGATTTTTACAATCTTAAGGTACTTAAGGGAAGCGAGTTTACCACGCACTCACTTTTGTTGAAAAATATTTTCTATCAACAAGTTACATTTTTTTTTTTTTTTTTCCCTGTCAATGACTTAGTTATTTTGATGGTTGTGTAGTAAGACTCATTATGGTTTATAAATGTGAATGAACAGAATATTTAGGAAAAAAAAGATGTTTGTGATCTGTGGTGGAAGTTGAAGCTAATCAAACAAGGGAAGAACCTGAGGAAACAATAGATATTAATCATGATAACGAAAGAATTTTAGTAAAGCGATGGACATGAAATGTTTGAGTCAAAAAGAAGATTTTCAGGTATTAACTAAAACATTCCATCCAAAAATATATAAAACCACAAGTATACCACACCTTGTCAAAAAGACACAAGCAAGAAAAAGTTCAACATGATATTTGTCGATCATCAAAGGACAATAAAATTATAATAGCTTGAAAAAATATATATAACAGCTTTGGCTTCAAATATCATTCCTGTAATGTTAGCGAAAAGTGTCTGTTATTTGCGCCCTTTATTAAAGAAACACGCATTTGAAACGTTTTAGTTGAAATTGATTGGAATTTTTTCTCCAATTATCATAGAAAAATTGAAAAGTCCTTAAAAGTAAGTAAGTATAATTTTTCTTAATTAAATTATTCACTAGAATTACGATTTTTTTCGTGCATAATTAAAGTAATTATTAAGATATGTGTCTACCCAAAATTCGCCGTTTTGGTGAAAATTTTCGAAATTTTTTTATTGTTTTTATTTTATAGCCCATACATTTAAGATTCCCAAGACACTCTATTTTTGTTTCTGCGATATTTAGAAGTAAAGTTATAGCATAATTAGTAAACCGGAAACGGAGTTTATAAAACCGGAAGTAGATCCCTACACAAAATATTTTAAAGATATTGAATTGAAATTTTCAGAACATGTTTTATTTAGTTCTATCTGTGTGTTATGAAGGAAAAACTAAACTCTGTGATATTTATGTATTTTATTTGCTTTTTTATGAAAAGAAAATCTTCAATTTTTTTAAAAAATCGTGTTTTGCATAAAATTTATCATACTTAAAAAAATTTCAAAAATATTAAAAAATTTTTAATAACTAACACATATAAAAATGTTATTCAGGTAGTGTATAAATATTATTTGAATACATTTATTAGAATTTTGTGTAACTGCAATTTTTCATCAAAATTTCACTCAAAATGACAATTGTTATAGTCCATAAAGCTCTCCAGAAAACAATAAAATATTTTAAAAAAAGTCCAAATTACTTAAACATGAAGCTAAATAGATCTTGACCTATAAATAGGGTGAGTTTAAAAGATGTACAAATAGAAAAATTTTTATACTGTATTAAAATCTTTAAATGCATTTTCTGAGAAATTATGTGTTTTTCAATTTTTCTACTTCGCGGGAAGGTTCACTACAGGATTTCTTTTAAAGATAGTCTTTAAATTTTCAGGAAATGTTTCATTTAGTTCTATCTCTAGTATAGATTATAATATAATCCCTGTGTATATATTTATGTATTTTATTGCACTTTTTGTGAGAAAATAATATTAGTTTTCTGGAAAAAAATTGAGTTCTTGCGTGAAAAAGGACATATTTCAAAAACTTTCAAAACTTTTACAAATCTGATAGCTCTAAACACAGATAATAATGTTGTTTATGTACCGTATAAATACGTTTTGAATACATTCATTAGAAATTTCAATGCAAAGCTTACCGTAACTGTGCAATTTCTCACTAAAATTTCACTCAAAATTCTCAATATATCCAAAATTATTTTTAGTTTTGTGGATATTGTACTTAGTACTCCTAGTTTTATGCCCCATTTCAAATAAAAAAAGTGTTTCTTAGTTTAGAAAATTTATATATTTTAAAAAAAAAGTGCTCCGAAGTCACATGGCTTAAAAAAATGAGTAAGGTCACTCAGCCATTCCGGGCGACCACTATCGTTAGTATCGAGTATGCGACTTCTCCAATCCGGGATTAGACCGTTTTCTTGTTGCATACATTATATACTGAAGAGCATAGTATGCAACAGAGATGTTTTGGCTATATTAAGTTATGGAGATTCTATAATTAACATTAGTTAATTTAAGGTTTGAAAAATAATTCACTCTTATTGGCTACCATAATTTCTTTTGATAGAACTAAATAATTTATTCAACACAATTTAATTATGAAAAATAAGCTTTACGGTATGGATGCTGTTTCTTTCGCACAGTTGCATTTTTTTTAATCAAAAATTTTCTAAATTCTATGCAAAACTTTTCGATTTATTTAAATTTAACACAGTACCTGGTACAGGTTTGTATCGTCAGAGCTCACGTGCCTCCCTCTAGGAGGAAACTGGGCGTCAAAACTACCTGTGGTGATTGGTATCCGCCTATAGGGCGCCTCACTAAAAAGTGATACCAGCTTCCGGGGATGTACTAGGTCTGCAATGGTTGATGATCAATTCGCAGCCCATTAGAAATATAAAAAAGATTTAACAATAGCACCTGTAATGTTAATTATCTGAAATAGTTTGACAATAAAAGGTTTCCTACTTCTCATATTATACCAAATAATGGGTGTTTATTTTCAAATAAAGTTTACGCAATGTAAAAAAAAAATAATACTTTTAATGTTTATATATACATAATTAAACTTGGGTATATATATAAAAAGTTAATTGCAACGCACCAAATTGTGGTTAGTTATTTCAATAAGACCTTTCAATTCAGAATTTAAAGCAATTTTTTCGAATAGTTCAGGAAATATTCGTACAAAATGAGTTACGCTTCCTGGTATCATACACTAGCGATTTTGTAAAGTAGCTTAGGATATTTGATTATGGTTCCAATACTTATGCGGTGTTAAAAAACTGAAGAAAATATATAAACAGTTTACGCAAAGTATATATATATTTTAGTAGATAGATTCATAACAATCTTCTTTTCGAATACTTTTGGAGTTAATAAATAAGTTCCAAACCATTCGGAACGGGAACTATTTAGAATATTTTTATGTAATTCTACAGTTCAACTGTGAAGAAATATTTTAGACGTTAATTACGTTCATTATGTCAGTAATTTACCCTCCGTTAGGTGCGTGAATCTCTCAAATGCATAACAAAAATAGTTTTGGTTCTGCGTCCACACAGTGGGACGGAACACACTCCTCTTTCTTCTATCTGTCTTTCGTCACTCACCCTAGGATTCAGTGTCAAGGACGAGGGCAATTTCTTCATATTTCAGGTGGCAGAGGCCATTGAATCCGACAGATGCTACGCACCCAATAACGTCAGTTTTTATGACTTTGTACTATTTCATTAATTTTGATAAATTTCCTTGTAAAATAGTGTAGTCTTCAGTTTTATGCGAAAATAATTCGATACAAGTATTTCGTATCTTCTGCTTGATATTTTTTTCTCTTTTTTTACTTTGAGTTGAGACACATCTGAGAGATGCCGCTCTCGTCGCCAGTGACTGTATTTTATTCAATCTTCAATGTAGATCGAATAAACCAAAATATCCAAAGGGGAATCAACATCACTCAGATCCTTCAGATCACACATATTCTGAAAAACTAGATCTCGAACTTTTGAAAGAGCACCTGTGAAGATGGTCTGAGTGTAACATTCACATGACTCGTTCATTTTGACTCAGGACTAGAGATACCTCATATACAATGCCCTATTCAGGACAAAAACTGAAAGAAACATTACCAGGAACTTGTAAAGGAAGGTACTGTTCCCTCCTGTCAGGCCCTTGAACATTGTAAGGTGATTTGTGAAGACTGAAACGAAGCATCTTAGGTATCCGAATACGTTCGGAACCGTAATTTTAAAAAAGCGCATAAATGGATAATTTTCATGATATGTAGTTTCTCTTAGATTAGAATACATGTATAAAATTCTTTTAAGGACATTTTGACACAAAAAAATATTTAAATACAATATTTCAGGAAAAATTAACTTAGAATAACCTTTTTTCAAAATGTTCTCCTTTTCTGAAAATTGCCTCTATTATAATAATATTTTGCCTGTATATCGCTCAAACCTCTGTACAGAGGCTCAACTGTGATTTTTGAAACATTCACATTATTTTCAGGGTTATAACCCATTGAAATAATTATTGGCGTTTCTTTCTAAAAATTTTCCCCCTCTGTTGTCTTAAAACATGGATAAACCCATTTTTAAGTTATATATTTCAAAAATTCTAGTTGCGCCTCTGTATAGAGGTCTGAGCTGTAAAGAGGCAATATATTATTATAATAGAAGGATTTTTCACAAAAGGAGAACATTTTGAAAAAAGGTTATTCTAAGTTAATTTTTTGCCGAATAGTTGCATTTAAATAATTTTTTTTTGTCAAAATATCCTTAAAACAATTTTATACATGTATTCTAATCTAAGTGACACTAAATATCACAAATATTATCCATTTATATGCTATTGCAAAATCACGGTTCCGAACGTAGTCAAATACCTTAAAAGGTAAACAGTGATGCCACGGTGCTAACTAACAATTATCTTTTTGGTGATTTTTCGTCTGATATCTCAATCCCTGATTCTTCTTTAAAGATTATTTTATGTCAAATATATTTTAATGTCAAATTTCGCTAAAAGATAATTTATTCATTATTAAACGCTGGTGGGAGGCGATGCACATCTGAGAGATGCCACGCGCCTACGGATGGAACTTTCTGACACGTGGCTTAGCGGAAGGTTAATCTATTAAAACTATAATTTAGTTCTCTTTAAGCTATAAAAGATGAAAGCAAATTTATTATGCCGTGGAGAGAAGCCCACACGTTGTTCAGGATGTCCAGTTTTAGGACAACTACACTTTTAAATGTGAAGCCTAGTGGCCGAGTGGTAGTGTATCGCGTTTCCACGCCACAGGTCCAGGATTCGAATCCCGCTTTGGGAAAGGTCGACTTACCCTTTCAACTCATCAGTGGGTCTATAAATGAGTACCAAGCTTATTTGGGGACTGAACTTCACATCAGATCGAAAACCTGACCGAAACATTTGCACACGCACCCCAGATAGGCACAGTAGACCTTGGCCCTCATGGGCTGTTGCGCCACTGAGTTCCATACAATTGTAACTGTCTATTGTTTTATTTTATCTAAAATAGATACAATTAAAAATGCTTTGATATAATGTAAAGTAAAAAGGTTTAAAAATAGAGTGAAGTAAATAAATTTTTGCTTACATTAAAAAAAAAATATGAATGTCAAGGAATTTTTCTCAAATTCACACAGGTAAGCATAGTACATAAATAAACTTTCAACAAATATTTTTTGAAAAGAAAAATAACCCTTTTTTTATTAAAGAAAAAATTTAAAACATGAGATTAATTTTACTTCATTTTACTGAATAAAACTCTGGAGGAAACATTTATTTTTATTTCATTAAAATTTGTTTTTGTTTTGTTTCATAATATTATTCTCTCATGATACTTCATAATTCGCATAATACTTTATGTATTTTATCTTTGATGAAATAAATCCAATACATTCCTAGCATAGCATGCATAAGTTTTAAAATTTGTTCATATACTCTGTTATACATATATTCTATCTGTTATCTAATCGCTTCATATGGTATTTCCTGATGTTGTATGGCTATATATTGCTTTTTAAAGTTAGTGTTATCCAAATACTGGCATTCAGATTTCGATTGCATTCAAAAAACATTCTTATTCCCTTTGCCTCTTGAACTTGAACTTCTAAAATTGAATTTTATTTATCATTTACGCCCTCCCCTTCTTTGAAATCAATTACACCCAAACCCGTTGTGTTGGCAGATCTCTAATAAGAGAACCGTGTTTGCTAAAATTTAAATCTGTAGCTCTAATAGTTCAAAAACGGGAATTCTATGAATCAGTAACACCCTTGCATTCCCTTCTGGGAGTTCCTATCCCCAAAACCTGTTTTTAGTGATATTTTATTCAAATAAGAAACATACATGGCAAATTAGAAGTCCGTAGGTATAAGATGTCACAAACGGAAATTTTTGTTTTTTACACCTCCGCAATCCCTTTAGGAAATGATTTCCAAAAAAAAAATCGTTTTTAGTGGTATGTACTCAACAAAAGAAGCATGTCTGCAGCCTATCTTCCAGATTTTCGGAGATCTTATTTTGAGTGAATGAGTCGCGATTCTCTCTCTTCCCTCTCTCTCACACATTTTTCACTCTGTGAGTGCAATTCCATTGAGAATCTTTTTTTTATACGTGAAAAATTCTTTTGTTATATGGGATTTATATTTACCGTATTCTAGGAAGAAATTCCTAATATCTTTTTAGAATCTCAGAGCTTTACTTATATTTGTTTTGATACTTATTCAGAAAAAACACATATTGTGTTTCAAGCTTTATATTGATAGATGACTATTGTATAGAAATAAAATATTTTATTTCTAAAGTAGTTAAATATCTTTTTCAGTCTACTTAAGAAAACATTTATCCCCCCCTCCCTCTTCAAATACAGACGAATCAGTAGTTTTAAAAGCATAGAGAACATCTAATCCAAGAAAATGAAGAACGAATGAATCTACGAAAGGAGAGACAAGATAAAATATTTATATAAAAATATTCTCCTTCTTTAAAGCTGTTTTTATCTTTCTCAAACATCAATATTTCAGAAAATATATTGAAGTTTTAAAGTAGTTATGAAAAATTTAAGAAAGAAGAAAATGACAAATATTTGATATTGTTCTATTTGCAGAACATATATTTTAAAATTTGAAATTGCTGTATTTAGATAATTCTATATTATATTTTAAATGTTTTATGAAAGATTTATGTTTTTAAGTAAGTTAGTTCAAAGAATGAGAAAATGTCCTGGATATACTTATAAATAGTTTTCATATTTTATACGTTAGAAATATCTAAGATAAATTATTTTTTGCAGTCGAATGCTATTTAAAAGAAAGCTGTAAGTATCCAAATATATGATATAAATTCTTAAAGAATGTTTAATGACGTAAAAGGATATATTTTAGAATATACTTTTAAAAGACGTTGCCACTAATTCAGCGAAAACTAATGCATTTATTACAGAATAAAATGCGCAAATACTTAATATTCTTTTCTCTTCCTAAAAATGCCATTTAGAATATAAATTTAAGAATATGTTAAACTTTATTTTTTTAATATATCACAATTGTGAGATGAAAATTAAAAAAAAAATTCTCAGTAATATTTGTTCTTTCGTTACAATTTTTTTTTAACTAAGAGGATTCTTTTATAGCATATGATTCAAATTGAATCCATATTCAAATAAACTGATATTTATATAAAATAAAGCATTTTTGAAACTGGTTTTCTTTTGTAAAACACATTGAACTTAGGTTCAAAATATTATCTTCATGAAGTAGCAGATTTGAGGATTTTCTTCGGTAAAAATTGGTTTTCTACATTTCACTTAAGTGAGTAATGAATGAGGATAAAAGGATGAAAAAAGAATCAATAGTTTGAGTTAAAAATTTAAAGCCTTTGACGCAAATTTCGATCGATTATGTCCTCGACGCCATACAACTTTCTTTCATACAAGCGAAAAGAAAATTATTCTTTACTTTTTTAAATAAACTGCAAGAAGATCATTGGATTTTTCTCTTTAGGTAAGTTCACTAATTTATTGAGTAACTAAAGAAAACACAGACCAAAGTAACACACGATCCTAAAGCTAATTTAAATAGTTGAAAATCTTTTGACTTAACTCATATATATAAGATTTCAAATATTAAGAGAAAATGGTACCCCAAAATGACTGAAGTATCGTTTTTTTATTTGTATTTAATAATATTTTTTGCATTGTTATCTTTCGATTGATATATCACTTGTGCATGTCAGTAAGTTAGAAGTTGGATAAAACTTCATTTGAAAACAAATTGGGCGATTCAGCCACGCCCCCTTTTTAGGAAAAAAAGCAAAAGAAAGCGTTTTGATTACAAAAAAAATATTTTATGAAGACGAATAATAACTAAAAAAAAGAATGTGTAGTATATAAAGCAGGATATTACCGCGTCAATACAATAATGTAATTTTTTTTTCTTTGTGAAATGTGTACATTGTAAATTTTTGAATTTTAAAGCATTTCATGTTAATAATTTCCTAATTTTAGTTCTTATTCCTCATATGTTTTTAATTCAAGTATAATACTTCAATATTATGTGAAGAAAAAAACTAAAATTTCTGTCGTGATAGGAAAAAAATTTAATTTAACATTTTTCTTGAATTTTCTTGTATAATTAATACTCTCTAAAAATTGATCATTTATAAAAATGTATGGTTTGAAAAAATACGAAAATTCAATTATCTTAAAGAAAAAATATATAACTAGTACCTTAAAGTGGTATTTCTAGTTTTATTTAGGCTTATTACAATTATTTTTTCAGAATTATAAACTTTACAAGGGTTTATCTCAGTTTGTGTTTTTCTAAACATTAGTGCATTCAAAATGCTAAGGATTCCACAATTATTGACCAATCACTTCCATTTTTCCCCTGGTTGTTATATATAAAGCAAGTAACAAAATTATGGATCCATTTTCCTGTAAACTGAATAGTTCTTTTAAAAAAACTAAAATGTAAGAGATATTGGCTTTTTCATTGATTTTTAACATGCATATCAACATCTTATTTTTTTATCTATCAAACTAATTAAGATATTGTAAAATCGATCCCTAAAGTTGTTTCGAACATCCTTAGGAATATTACAAAAAAATCAGGTCAAATAATTAATAATTACAAAAGGAGTAAAATTTAAAATTTTCCAAATTTTCTTCAAAGAATTTAAATTTTTAAAATTGTGTGAATAATATATCAAAAACTCCATCTCGTATCATTTTTTTGACTGGAAATATTATATAAAATTCTAAAATATAATTTTTAAATTCATAAATAAAAAAGTTTATTCAAAGGGTACCAAGGGGATACAAAAAAATTAATAATAATTAACAATAGATAAATAAAGTTTCACCTATGGTTTATTTTTTGTTCTATAATGAAAACATTAAAGAGTTTTTTTACAAAGCTTTATTGCACGATTTAAATCCGTGCAACTCATCGAGTCCATGTGAGCCTTCTAGCTACGTTCTGTGAAGCATGGCAAGATTACAATCTGTATGACCAATGTCATTCGACTTTTCATTTCATCACTGTCAATCATTGAAGATTGGTAAACAAAGTGTTTCTTCACGTATCCCTACAAGAAGAAGTACAAAGGTGTTGTGTATAGAGATCTGGGTAGCCAAGGACTCTCTACGTCCATCACCCTTGGGGAATATTTTCTCACTTCTAAACCCTAGTGTGGTGGTGTGTCCTATTTACACTGTACATGTGTTACGGATTTAAATTCGATAAACCATACCACATTGAGCACTTGCTCTTGCGGTGAAGCCATTTTGAAACGAGAGTGTTAAAAAAAAGAGCCATTGCCTCATGTAGTTTGAATTTCATTAAACAGAAACTTTAATCTTTTTTTTTGGAACATATTGAATTCGTAAGAGAAAATATTTGTTTATTTTTAACTAAACCCAGTGGCAGCGTATCGCGCTTCACGCCACAGGTTATCGGGCTTCGCCAACACCTCTAAGGTGTTGGCTGGGCAAGGTCGACTCTGCCTTTCATCGAATCAGTGAGTCGATAAATGAGTACCAAGCTTGCTTAGGGACTAAAACATTTTCGGTTTCGCTTCAGACTGACCACGTGATCGGGACATCTGCTCATGCACCTCAGTGCCCAATGGTCTCGTTTACTGGGATGGGCACAACAGGCCTTGGCTCTCATGGGTTGTTGTGCCACTGAGTTTGAGTTATTTTTAATTAATTTTTGGAAAGTATAATCATACTTTTCGGACACCCTATATTTTCGATTTTGAGTTTAATCAGGAGGGAAAATGTATTCAACGGTACAATGTGTGAATCAACTAAACCGTTATAATATTGCACACCTAAAAAATCAAATTATGGAACTATAATAAATATCCTTACGCGTGATATAGAAAATTCAAAGATCTTTTCAAGGTAATACTTGTATTCTTTTGTATCTCGCAGCCTTTTAAAACAAATTTTCTGTAATTTAAAGATAATTCTGTGTTGCACTTCATCACTTAAAACTATTTGAGTGGGCCTTCGTATTTCAATAAGTGGTGTCACAGCCTCAAGGGTGTCTACATTTTTGCTGAAACGTGGATTCGGGTCTCGATTGTTTGTCGGAGTTTGTTCAAAGTCCGACAAACAATTCCTTGTGGAATGCTGCTTGTTAAATTGAATTGAGTCTCATGGTCCTTTATGTTACACTGGCTTTATTTTATCTCAGCTCTTTGTTAAAGTCACAGCCCAAAGTAATACGAGAGCTATTGTCGACGAAAATCATACTTTTGAACCTCAGTCCAATGACAAGAGTGAGCAGATGAGCTGGCACCTCTCTCCTCATCAAGCAAACGTTATGACTTAGAGCCTTAATAGGTGGCCACAGTAGGCTAGTGGTCAAGGTATCGGATCGTGGCTGACTTGTCACGAGTTCGAGCCCAGTACCACGTAAGACCCGCCGTGTACGGTAGCGATGCACGTTAAATCTGTCGAGAGCTCAAACGTCCTCCAGTTGGTGTGATAGCTCGGAGAGGGGATGCCAGCTCAGGTGTCGTCCTTGTTACTTGGCCATGGTTCAAAATGACGAGGTCCGTCGCCAAAAGCCTATATGTAGCTGAACAGTGCGACGTTAATATTCATTCACTCACTCATTTGCCTTAAGGTATTCATTCGACTACGTTCGGAACCCTGATTTTGAAAAGGGGTATAAATGGATAATATTTATGATATTTAGTGTCACTTAGATTAGAAAACGTATGTAAAATTGTTTTCAGTATATTATTGCAAAACAAAATTATTTAAGTGCAATATTTTGACAAAAAGTTAACATAGAATGACCCCTTTTCAAAACATTCTCCTATTATGAAAAATGCTTCTATTATAATAATATTTTACCTGTATGTAGCTCAGACCTCTGTACAGAGGTTGAACTAGAATTTTTGAAATATACAACTTAGAAGTAGATTTATCCATATTTCACTACAACAGGGGAGAAATTTTAAGAAAACAACGCCGATAATTATTTCAATGGGTAGTAACTCTGAAAATAATGTGAGTTTTTCAAAACTCCTACTTCAGACTCTCTGCAGAAGTCTTTACTTTATATATAAGCCAAATATTATTATTATAGAAGCATTTCTTATAAAAAGAGAACGTTTTGAAAAAAGATTAATTTAATTTTTCGCCAAAGTATTATATTTTAATTTTTTTTTGTCATTATGTCCTTAAAACTATTTTATACATGTATTCTAATCTAAATGACACTAAATATTATCAAAATTATCCATTTATGCGCTTTTTTAAAATCACGGTTCCGAACATAGTCGGATAACTTAACAGATTTAACCTGCTTCAAATCTTTTGTCTATCAACTGATCTACTGCTATTTTTGATGTAATCAAGGTATTCTAACCCATAATATGAATGAGCTAAATTCGTGGAATACCATAATTACACGATAAATGCATTCACGTGTTTTCAGTTCATGTGCTCCGTTGTTGCCAACTATTGCTTTTTGCGGAAACTTTGTTTTAAAAAGTACATAAATCTCAACAATAATAACGTACATAGGTACACTAAATATACTCTATTTAAAAGTACAAGTAAGTTACATATGTTTTTTTTTTAATTTTGAGAAAATTTTGAAAGAATTTTAACACATTTGAGCACTGTTACCCAATTATCAAGTTTAAAATTTTATCTAGATTTTACAAGAAAAAAACAAGGACAAGTCTAGTGTAAAATTGCTTTAAATTCAATGGGGATGTTTTTTTTCTTATTTCATTTTTTTATGTAGCCGTCCTCACCTCAGCACATTGATAATATTTCGTGAAATTTTCCATTAAAAACATTCGTTTATTTTAACTACGTTTCTTGTTCTAACTAATGCGTTTCCCTTAATATTTTACAAATATTTCTTTTTTATTTGCATTAAGGAATGGAAAATTTTTCTTTTTAGATATTTCAGATATTTATTTGTCGCATTTATTAAAGTAGGCTTTCAAATAGAAATATATTAAACGTATCCACAGAAATTAACAATTTATTCCAAATAATTTACTTTTCCGTTAGAAATTATTAAAGAATCTTCTTAATGTCGAAAACAATTTCTTGAAATAAAATATTTTAATATTATTTAATTAAGTAGAAGAATTATATATTGCTTGAATTGAAGACTTAGTTCAAAAGGTAAATTAAATCTTGCATTATGGAGTCTTATTTAATAGAAGAATGGAAAAATTCAATGTAAATAAAATTTACGCTATGTACTTTTTCAAATCACTTTTTCCGGTTTTTTAAATGTTAAAGTTTGAACGCCTCATGTAGAAAAAATGTTTAAAGGTTCAATAGAATTAAAAGCACCGGTGAAAAATACACTTCAAATAGTCAAGCATTATAATTTAAATTTAAACTTTTGTATAAATGAATTGAAATTGTTGCAAATCTAAAAGATGTATTCAGCACTTTTTATACTTATTTTGTCTTTTAAAATTTTTTAATCTGCAATTTATATCTAACGAAGCATTCGAAAAGAGCCTTTTTTTTACAGAATAATGATATGTGCTCCAAAGTCTTTTAATATTTTTTTTCCTTATTAATACCGACTTCATCACAAATTCGAAAACATTAAAAGATTTATTAAAATAGAGATGAAAGCATCTTTTTAGTTTTTAAATTATGTGCCATCTCAGAGAGTTACGTGTATTTCTAAAGAGTGATATTTTTTTTTTCAATTTCATGCCTGCACACAAAGAAAGAAAACAGCTTTGTAGATTTTTAAATTTAAAAAAAAATGATTTTTATTTGTATAAAGAATGTTTTTTAACAGATTTTGTTTAATATCCACTTACAAAATTTAACGATAAATTTTTTTTAAACGCACTTACGATAATAAAATTTTTAATTAATTTCATCTATTATTAATTACTTCGTTTATTTAAGAAATAAATTCATAGAATACTTTCTGAATTTTATTTTTCCTTAACTTTTGATTAATTAAAAAAATTGCTGAAAATATGATTATAGAATGATTTTTATATTTTCTGTTTAAGTATATACCATGTTCGAAATTGAAAAGCAAAGATATTTATATTATAGCAAAATGTGATTATATTGTTTTTGAAGTGTTCGATAGAATTATATTTTAATACTTCGAAATAACGTTGTATATTATTATTCTTTATCTCCAAATATTATTACCTTTTTCATGTTTTGAACAGTCTGCATTTTACTTTTAATTTTAAAATGAAGATATTATTTTACTGAATACAAATGATAATTATAATGAAAATTTTATAGTTATTCAAATTTCTAAGGGCCTATGTTTTGTGCGTTATAATGTTGTATAACATTTTAAAAATGTTTACAGTTTATAAATTTTAATTCTTAAAAGCATTAAAAGTGTTTTGATGTTTTCCAACATTACAAAACATGAGATTTAATATAAATACAAAAATAAGCAACCATTTTAAAGTATTTGTCTCTATTCGCTGATATACCCATACAAATATTTTAAGAATTAGATTTCTCTTTTAAAAAAAATCCCTTTTTCTATAGGTAAAAAGGATGTTCTGATCTTTTAATCTTCAACTATCCATAAATTTTGAATTTTTAGGGTCAATTTATTTTAAATTAGAATTTCTATGATTTCGAATGTTTGAAGTTTGAAGTTTTATGCCATAATATATCGATATATTAGGCCAAGTGTTCGAGTGATCGCGTATCGCGCTTTCACACCACAGGTTCGGGTTTTATTCTCGGACTTGGCAAGGTCAACTCAACCTTTCATCCCTACTGCAGTGGGTCGATAAATCAGCACCAAGCTTGCTTTGGGACTTAAACTCTGAGAGATCTACTTCAGACAGACCACCTGATCGGGACATCTGCTCTAGAATCTCAGCGCCCAATGGTCACGTATACTGGGATGAGCTTAGGTCATGACCCTCATGGGCTGACGTGCCACTGAGTTTGAGTATATATATATATATTCGAATGTAATCAGCCATCGATTCTTAGCCACACACCCCATTCTCAGCGCGTTATTGTGAAAAAATAAAAAAAATAATATAAAAATTTTTTAAGTCAATTTCTACTTAGATCAACAGAGAAAAATTTTATTTTAGCTACTTTTTATTAAATAGTAACAATTAATATAAATATGTATATACATATGACAGAAGCACAACATTAAGTGGTAATTCATGTTTATTCATTATGATTAAAGTATCGTATTGTCATCTAAGACAATCGTGTATATAAAATTTCAATTCTACTAAATGCTTTAAAACGTGAGAAAAAAACCTTTTCAAGTTTTGACACAAGTCGCCGACCCCAAGAGTCCGTTATTTTAACCACTAGGGTACCACGACCACACCTAATTTCCAGTAACATTAACGTTGGAAAAAAAATTTTTTTGCATGAATTCGAATAAATATGGTTTATTGCTTTTATTACTATACACATACAAATGCCCTATAATTTTTCCATTTTCATGAAGTTATGGCTATTTTAACATTATGGCACTTTTAACATTTTTGAAAATGTCTCAATAAAACAAATCAAAATGTTACTTTTTTTACATTGATACAGTTTATGCAAACTATTGCTAAAAATGAAATAAAATGTGTCATAATCATTACATAATCATTTTCTAAGCTTTTACATTTTTACGCTGGAACCACGCACTCTGATTATAAGGCAACAAAATATTTATTTTTATTTGCAGCCCCAAAGAACACTGTTTATTAAGGGGTTATCTTTTTGTGCGGTTACAGGGAAAATACAACCACTTTCGGGGAGCATTAACGACGAAATATTGTGGGTAATGGACTCATTTATATATCGCGTTTCTTTCGGGAGATGATGATACAGAAATCCTTTTTTTCTTGCAAGGACCGCTAAGGAAAGACAGACTGCTTCCAGACGGTAGATTTTTTTTTAAGGGAAGGGCAGGGGGAGCGATGAAAAAAGGGGTCGATGTTGTTTTTCCACTCTGCAGCTTTTTGTTGCTCTGAGGAAAAACGTTGCCCTGAAAGGTTCTCAACAACCACATAGTGTAAATTTGTAAGAATCAGAATATCGAAAATATACAATTGATATTACAATTTTTCCCCCTTTTAAGTAAATAATTTATTAAAAAACTTCATTTCAGTTTGATGTTTGAAAATTCAAACATATTTCATACATTATTTCATACATATACTTGCATATTTCATAAATATACACATTTCGTATAAATATGTACATAAGCTTCATAAATAGATTTGCTATTTGAGTACTTGCAACAAAAAAATTTGAAAGAAAATAGAGAAAATTTCAATATTACAAATGTGTATTGTAAGTGATATTTATATGGTGATTTTGAATTTATTCGACAACTTAGATAATATGTTTCAATTTAAGCTCAAACTTCATCAATAAATATTCGAATACTATGGTTTATGTATTACACATGTTGATTGCTACAAATTGTTCGGTACAGATCATACTGAAGTAGCTACAAAAACAAGTCAATAAAGTATAAATAGAAATTGTTTTCCGAATAATGAAGTAATATTGTTGAGATTCACTAACATATATCTTAATTTAGTCAATTCTTTCAAATACAAATGTATAAATTTGTTCCAAAAAGTTAAAACATGTTACAAATTTAAAAACACACTAATAAGAAAATAAAATCCTGTGATATTTGATATTTAAAATCAACTTGAGGGAAGGTTATTTAGTGTAATTAAAGTTCTTATTTTTCCAGCTGTAATTGTTAAAATTTCAATTATATTCAATTAAATTTATAGTGTTTTTTTGAGATGCCGTGTATTCGGGCGTATAAGGCTTTTCTATACTATCAGACTGCATTTTTTTAAGCTTCAGGTATGCTCGCCTTGTGGTTCGCACCAACGAGTATTTCTACGAAGAAAACTGAGATAGTACATGTGCAATGCTTTATCTTTTGATGTTTAGTTATGGTGTGAGAAGATAATAAAACATTGAAAGAAAGTAAATATTGTAACGGGTTCTATTCAGGTTTTCTACGGAAAATATTCTTTAAATGTAATATTAGCTTAAAACCCTCTATCCGTTAAGATAACTTGATTTAAGCAAATACTATTACTATTCAAGTGCCAGTCATTGAGAAGGCAAAAGTATGGTTAAGCGTTGAACGTAAGCTGGTTTACAAGAGTTAGTAGACAGTGACTGGTGGTCACTGTCTGCTAACTCATGTAAACCAGCTTAATCTTAAGATTAATAACAGAAGGAGAATATACCGGAATAGTGGAAGACATCAACATTGCAGTTGAACGAGTTAGCAGGTTGCAAGCAGGATCATTCAAAGAGATTTAAGCCAGATAAGTACTTATCTAAATTAGTTATCTAAATTCGTGTAAGGATTTCTTATTGCTTCCCAAGGTTTATAGTTAAACTGCATTTCGGAAAGTATCAAAAGTTCCTCGAAACCTCCCACGCTAGAGACCTCCGGGTCGCGACAATATGACCTAATTGAAAAGTTATTTAAAAATGTATATACAGTAGAACATCGTTTATCCGAACGTTTATTATCCGAAGCGTCAAATATCCGGACCAGTTTTTTTTTATCAACTGCATGTACTATATATGAATACGTTGTCGAACATTGAAATGCTCAACAGTTGTTTCGCGTGAGGCCAAAAATTAACGGAAAAACCAAGGTTCAGGGGGAATTTCAGTTGTGTGATTTGGTAAATATCTGTGCGGAATATTAGGTCAGTTTGTTTCCAAGTAAGGGGTTGTATACGGGCTCTTTTGTTAAATTGTGAGCTGCTCAAGATTGCGGCTTTCAAATGCTAAATGATGACGAGATTGTGACTTCCGTGCAAGAATAAATCGACCCTTGTCGACGATGAAACGGATGAAGACGAGAACATCACAACAACGAAAGTGGCAAGGGTCCATCAAATGCTGAGGCGTTTTCTGCGTTAGGGACAGCTATGGAGGGGTACGAACAACTATCAGAGTGTTTTCCTACTCAACTATCTGCTCAAGAGAATCAGATCTTACAGCTACAAAAAGAAGGTATACAATGGTACAGCGAAAAATAAGTGATTATTTTCCACAATAAAGGTAAAATTGTGGCATTTTGCATCTATTTTACTTTTTCTTCAAGCATGTTTCCCACATGTGATGATTTTCAATATTCGTATAGTTTCCGGTTTCGTATACTGCATGGATCGCATTCGATTTTCGGTTATCCGAGCAATCGCGTGTCCGAACGATTGTCCGGTCCCCAATGATTCGGATAAACGACGTTTTACTGTATAACAATCTAGATGGAAAGGAAGATGATTATTTAAGGAACAGAGAAACAGGAGGTTGAAGATGAAACATAATTCGAGGATATACCAAATTAAAACGAATATGACGATTTTTTCATGTTGTAATGGATGGGCTATCCCACCCATTAGCGGTCGAGAGTGAAAAGGAAGATTAACCATAGTCAAAACAAGCACAATTTATTAACGTCTCAAAAACCTAACAAATTGTAACAAGCCGAGTTAGAAAATGCACCTTTAGAGTAAATATGGGAGCAAAAAGCGAGGAATATGATATAATTAATATTTTAATTATAAATCGAATCACTGACTTTTAGCACGCCCTAGTAATACACCTTTAAATATTTGAAGTTCTCAGTTAATCTATATATAATTCTAACTGTCACTAATCCAATTTAAATATCAATTTGACCAAATCGTCAATCTTAAATATTAATCAAATAATCTACGAATCATTCTCGGCTAGCTTTACGTTAATCACTAACTGCTATCCTTTAGTTTCTAGCCCCCCCCCTTTCTATTCTGAAAGCTAATTTCTAAATATTAGCCTTGATTTGCATAATTCATATCTTCTTCTTCGGGAGAAATTTTTCAATAGAATAATGTTTAAAAAAAGAGTATTTTGCCAAGAGAGGATTAGTAGGAGGTATGCGAATAGACCAGTTACAATGTTATCCAATGATTAAAGTTCATAAGACATATTGTTTCTTTTATATAAACAGTATTTAGATAGTTATGAAAATCTAATGTTTTTATGTGTGTTCATCCTTTCTTTATTTTTACAGCCATCCCTTTCATATCCGGCGTATAACATGTACCAGTAAATTTCGATCTTATTTTTTGTGTTAAATGTGCACATTATACCGCCGGAATATACGGTAGGTATAAACCACTTTATTGAATTCCTTAAGAAACTAGTAAATTCCAGAGAGCTAATTTCCATTAAAACAACAAATATCAGGAAAGGAAAATAAGAATATAGAGAAACAAAAATTAACAACTTAAATTTTAGCAATGCTTTCTACATATGTAAGATTTGATAAGACGATTCGATGAAAGATGATTATTGAAACTTGTTTGAACAGCTGAATAAACTTCCTGTTCTCAAATGTCTGACATACCTTACAACTTCAATATTTTTACATAGTTTTTCTCGCTCTTATACTGCTAAGATAAAAATATAATAGTCTATTTAAAGGAATAGTGTATTGACAGTAGATTGTTTAGTTTTATTTGATTATATAGGAAGCGTAACGCAAAAAACAAGGCTGGTCTAAAAATCATTGTGCTTACAGAATCAGTTCTTTGCGACATCATCCCTTTTAAAGCAGTTCCCTTCAGCATTCACACACTTCTGCATTCGAAGCTTCCATTGCTGGTAACAGTTATGGAACGAGATTTTCGGAAGACCCTTCAGGATGTTCTCCGTTTTTGCCTGAACCTCTTCAACTGAGGTAAAAGGGGTTCCCTTTATCAAGATTTAACTCTAGGAAATAACAAAAATCTCATGGGGCCAAATCAGGTGAATAAGGGGATGCCCTATCACAGTAATATTTTTCTGGTCAGAAACTACTTGACAGATTGGGTTGTATGAGTGGGTGCATTGCCATGGTGCAACAGATATCCATCATTTCCCAATTCTGGCCTCTTTTTCCTAATTTTCTCACGAAGTCTTTTTAGTATCAATGTAGTAGTGTCGATTAACAGTCTAACCACTGATGTGAGTGGGAACCCACTCGTATCCCGTATTTTGGCAATAGTTTGACCTTTAATCGCTGACTTAGAGCACCCAGCATGTTCCTCATCTTCCAATTAGTCAATTCCTCCTGAAAACCGCTTATGCCTTTCAAACCAGTGTTGTAACAAAGAACATTTGGGCCCCCAAGCAAAGTCATGTTTTGGGCCCTCAAGTTGGATTTTACAAAGGCTTAGGTACTTGGCGGCAGTTATTCTTTCGAGCCCATTGATCCCTTAACCCCCTGAATGCGGGGATGTACGTTACGCCATTGGTTCAAACATATGTGTACAGTAGATAAAGTTTAATAAATAAATAATTAAAATATTTTCGTGGCTGATTTCTTAAGTTTCCTAAGAAACTTGATGTTGATTCGACATTTTTCACGCCAAATGCAGATGCACGTGTTCAATCAACGAAGCAGTACTCCCAAATGGCTTGATCGATTTAAGGTGAAACTGGCCTCACGGAAAGAGAGGTGTGTAAGATGACGTCACCAAAACAGTTGGTGCCACCTCCACTTTTTTTATAGCTACACACTTAGTATTCTTTTTTTGTGTGTCAGACCTTTAAAAACTAAAATACACTAATTTGCACATTTGTTTGATTAACCGTTCAGGACCGTGATCACATATATGTGATCACGCGTTTCTCCCACCTGAACCTACGGTTTCATATATGTAATTGCGCGTCGTCTTTTCTGAGGCCCATGGTGAGGCCCTGGTGTGATCAGGAGTTTGGAACGTTTTTATATTAATTTTTACAAGGCATTAATTGACGGTTTTAAGTCCGGTTTTTCGAATAATGTTTAATAAAACTCTGAATTTCAATATATGCTTTCGGCTCCGAGATTTTTTTAAATTAGAACTGGTGTATTTATGAATGCAAACATCTGCACGTGTGCAGATTTTTCGAGATAATCGGACATTTAAGTAAGGTGACTAGTTTTTTTTTACAATGAAAAGGAGGACAAAAAATTGAAGAAAATGTTACAACATAAATATTTGAAACAGTTTATTGATTCAAACAAAAATACGCTAATTATGCTTACATCCCTTTTAATTATTTCCTTAAATGAGTATTTTCTCATTGAATGAATTTTTTTGTTGTCAATATATTATTTTCTAACATATATATCGAAAATTTCGGAGCACAAAAAATATCCTTCATCTTTACTACAAGTACTGCAGCCAAAATATCAACATTCAATTTTCATTTCTCACTCTCTTGTCCAAAAATTACCAACTGGAAAGACTTCTTCAACTGGTGCATTATTTCCAGGGCTACAACTTAATTCAAAAAGAATAACTAGATTTCATATTGAATGTATTCATTTTTGAAACGGTTAAGTATTTCTACCCATATTTTTATCAATTTCAGCTTGTTGATTTTCCAATTGTTTCAATGTATTATAATTTAAATATACATTCAATTTTCCAATTTTTCAAACAGACCATTGTCAACGATTTTAATATCAGGCATTTCTTTTGATAAAAAATCAACACAGTTTTCTATATCTGCCCAATTTATACTTGTGATAAAGTTAAAAAAAAAACACCATTGAAAAATGTTATTCCCTGTGATATTTGTTTCAGACTATTTTTTGACGTATTAGAAACATGTTTGTCTCATCTTTGAATACAGAGATTAACAAATCAGTTTTAAAATATTGAAAAAGGGGACAAGTACGAAGACACTTTTCGAGGAAGGACAAGATTTATAAAAGGAGAATTGTCCTCCCTAAAGAAGGACGGTTGGTCACCTTTATTTAAGGTTTGTGATTTATTATGCTGTGGTGGACATGCTGTTTATATTTTGAATAAGTTGGAAAACGAAGGAACACTTATTAGTTTATTGGGCATCAGACGTTCATATAACAATAGTTTCAGTATTTATTTTATTTGTGGTTATATTTTCTCTCTCATCAATAATTTTAAAACTCAAAAGATATCTAAAAAGCAGATCTTCACAGAACAAACGCGGTGACTCGTTTTTAACAAAAAGTAATTTTAGAGTTCTTACTGAGACGCATTTTTAATTCGGTAAGAACAAACGATTTTTTTTCGTTGCTATCGCATTTAGCGTTGCCAAAGCCATAATAACAGAAAACATAATACTAAAGTGATGCTAAAAAAGCAAAAGGCAAGTATTAATTAAAAATAAAAAAAACGATACATTATCTGTTATTTAAAAGATTTGTGTCAGTTAAAAGCACATAAAGTTTATGTGAGAGTAAATGTATTGTTTGATATTTGCCAGATAGTATTTTGTAAATTTAGCGTCTATTTTATTTTAATCATCATGGCGAAAAGAGTACTTTTTCTTATTAAAATAAAAACTTTTTTTTTAAATTCGCAATTGTTTTTTTTAAATATAGTATTAAATATAGCAAAAATGTTTGTACCGTATATTCAGATATTATCAATTATAATAAAAAGTAAATTTTAGCGTATTTGATTGCATTTAAGATTTTACTTGAATTTTTAAAGGAAATTAGGCTTCGGCGGGAAATTCGCCCGGTTCCGTGCGTGCGTATTCTCTCCGAATGCGCGGACCTGGGGAAACGCTTCTTTCTCCTTTCACCGGTTCTGAAAGGGTTAAATTCAAACAAACAATAATTTGTATACTATTACATCACAGTAATGGATCTTTTTCCAATTGAAATTTTGTGTTTTTGAAAGTTCGGTAACTGTGTGTGTTATCTTCACATAAACACACAAAACCATTTTTTCGTTTGTATAAGTGAGAAAATTTACAGTTGTCTATTTTTTTTACAGAAACTATTCTTGTATTTCTTTTTTAGTATAAACTAAGAAATATAATAAGGTTTATCTGGCGGTAAAATAATTTATTTTAAATTCTGCCTTTTCGCACAAAATATATGGTTTGTAATTCAGTAACAAGTTTGAGACCTCATAAATCGCACTGGAGGAGAAATAAAAACTATTACAAACGCAAACTCGCTAGAAGAGTGAATTTTTGTTTAAAATTTCAACTTGCTTACGTAACCTATTCATTTAACCTAGAAGATTTACCGAGGGAGAATTTCAAATTCCTTTTAGAAATTCGGTTCTCTATTTGCTTTTACTTCACAAATTTTTTTACGTATACAGATAGTAAAAGTTTTAACTTTATGTAGACACTGATGTATTTATTTCCTTCCAAAATGAAACATTTTAATCCAAAGGAACTAGAGTTATGTATCTTTCAAAATGTAACATTTGTTATGTTTTCGTTTTTAGTTTTAAAAAGTTTTAAATAAAAATGCCTTTAAATAGAAGACAGAGACAGAGAATGTAGGATATTATAAAAGGTATTGTCTATCTTAAACACTGTTCCTAAAAAGTATGAACAACTTGTGATTTTTTTAGGATTGAATTATTTTATCTGAATAACAAAACTAACATTTCATAAAGTAAAATTAAGATTAAAAATTCTATTTCTTTAAGAACCTGTAGAAAGTCTTGTGATTTTGTGAATTCTTTAGAACACATTTCCAAAATTATTTTTTTCTGCATCAGCTTTAATTATAAGTATTTTGAAAATTACCCCGTAGAAATTTCAGAAACATATCCAAAAAACACGAAAAATTGTTTGCTTAAATTTTAAAAAATTATTAAATTAAAACGAAGTGAAAATTGTCAAAATTTGTTTTTATGGATGAACTATTTAGATCTCTCACACTGCGAAATGTTAAGAAAGATTTGCCAATTTTTCAATATAATTTTTAAATATTTTTCCCAGTAAAATTACGAATAAAAAATTATCACTAAAACATGCCAGTTACGTTTTATGCTATTGTCTGTAATAATGTGACAATTATTTCGAATTAACCTACGTCGTGGAGGAAAAGGCACCAAGTTGGCTCACTTTTCGCCCACTTCGATGACATTATCCTATTTGTCATAAATTTATACTGGTGTCTATTTTAAAAATACGATGTCATTAGTTATGTAAATCGCAAACATATTTTGCAGTCATATATAGGTTTGTTTGTGCTTAATTTATATAAAGTAGATTACAATATAGGGTAGTAATTTTTCTAAGGTCTTGGTATAGGACTTTCTAGAAATGCTCATATTCTTATACTTGAATCAGTAAATCTTGAATAATGAGTTTATGATAAAGTGTAGAATAACGTAAGCCAATTTTTTGGAGACCAGAATCAGTTGCCAAACTACCTATACGTAGCGATAGGTGTTCCGAGAGTAATGAAGCGAAGCCGAAGTAATGAAAAGCTGAACTCATTCTAATAGCTGTATAAACATCGCTAAATACAGGGGCTCCCAATTCTACACTTTAATCTATTTTCCTTGCCTAACTGCTATTGTTTTATTAAAAAATCAAAACAAAAAGGATCAAGGAGTTTTTTTTTTTTGGAATTACAAAACAAGGGATATATTCTTTTCTGTTATGAAAAATTCTAAATTATTTGCAATTACATATATTTTCTTCCTGAAATCGAGTTAAATATCTGCATCAAAATAACATTAGCAAACCTAATAGTGGATAAATTTTTTTCAGCAATAGCAAGCCTTTACTTTTGAGCAAAGAAGTATCACAGTATAAAATCTTCCAAGCATATTTACTTTAACCCTCTAACTGTGTAGTTATTTTATCAGTGTAGGTTCAAAAATTTCGTACTTTTTTTTATTACGAATTTCAAATCTACATTTTGAGTTTAAAATATACACAAAATTTTTGTAAAAGAGATTTTATTTTAAAAGATAGAATCAGATCATAAAAATATGAACATAAAAATACAAATGAAACATAAACAGGAACACCAAGGGTTGCACAGCTAAATAGTCTAGAAAAATGCATACCCGTGTAAATCGCGGGATCCGTAGCGAAAGGGTTATATATTCTGTATATAATTAATTTATAATTTTCTCTTATCAAATATATCTTTTTGATTGCCCTATTACAATACAAACTTTTTGTTCCGACTTGATTTATTATTTATTAGCGCATCTCTATGGATCTACTCGAGTGTTATTTATGACGCAGTTCGTAATTCTGAGCCCCACTGAACTTGATCCCCCCCCTACAGACCTGACCTTGCTGGCACAACCCTTTCTCTCTCTTCCTAAGTATTCACCACACCAACATAAGGACTTAAAATTTTGACAGATTTAACACTAAGAAGAATCTTAAATTAAGACAAATTTTGAAAAATAATGATATCTCAAATTACAAGAATATGAAAATAAAATTCAAAAACCATAAACTAAACAGAAAAAACATTCATCAATTACCGGTCTCTAGTTAATAAAATTCAATTATTATGAAGAATATGCTTTTCATATGTGCTAGGAATTTCATTTTGCTTTTTTATGTACAGCTTTAATATTTTATAAGACATTGGATTTTTAAAATCCCAACCAAGAAAGAGAGAATTATTAGAATCCAAAACCCAATTTAATTAACACACATTTCCGAACTTTTTTTCGAAAATATCCTTCATTACACTTTAAAGTAAGATGGTTATTTTATTATTATTAGATATTGTTGTAAAACATAGTAAAACAAATATACACGCACAGTAATATAATATTGTCTTCTGAATGCAGGACAAGTCCTTGGAATTAATAAGTAAGTTGTTTCGCGGAAAAAATCTTTTTTTCTGGAAATCTCTGGTAATAACAGGAAATTTGTTTTAATATAAGACAATCAATATATCCGTATAAATCTACAACACCAGGGGTCGAAAAATCACATAACGGCAACAAGAATTCAAATACGTAATCACAATTTCGTATAAAATGAATTAAACGTACAGTCGATATCAAATATTTAGCTACGATGTTTTCTCTTTACATCGCTTTTATATAGACTAGAAATGATCTTCTAGCAGGTACTTTTGTTTACTCCTCATATAATCATTATAAAATCTTTTGAATTTCCTCATGTGCAATTATTTTTATTGCCAAATTTGGCTTGTTGGCAATATTTGGTGACAAAATTTGTCTCTAAGATAAATTTTACTTGAAATTTTTGAAAAGCTCTCTCTCTTGGCCTACACTACAAGCAGTCTTTTTAGTCACAAACATAAACGCATGATAAGCTAACCGCTTACTGTAGGCAGAACCACTTATTGTAAAATTTGTCTCTAAGGTAAATTTTACTTGAAATTTTGGTTCTCTCTTACTCTTGGCCTACACTACAAGCAGTCTTTTTAGTCACAAACATAAACGCATGATAAGCTAACCGCTTATTGTAGCAACGCTCCTAAATTGGGGTTTTCAAGGGTAAATTTCACTTGAAATTTTGAAAAGCCTTCTTACTCTTGGCCTTACAACAGCGTCTTTTTTGTCACAAAATACGCATGATAAGTAACCGCTTACTGTAGGCAGAACCGCTTATTGTAAAAATTTTTCTCTAAGGTAAATTTCACTGGAATTATTGAAAAACTCTCTTCTTCTTTGGCCTACACAACAAGCAGTCTTTTTAGTCACAAACATAAACGCATGATTTAACCGCTTACTGTAGGGGAACCGCTTTTGTAAAGTGTCTCTAAGGTAAATTTCACTGAAATTTTGAAAAGCTTCTCTTACTCGGCCTACACAACAAGCAGTCTTTTTAGTCACAAACATAAACGCATGATAAGCTAACCGCTACTGTAGGCAGAACCGCTTATGATTTGTCTTAGGTAAATTTACTTGAAATTATTGAAAAGCTTTTCTCTTACTCTTGGCCCCACAAAAACAAGCAGTCTTTTTTGTCACAAACATAAACGCATGATAAGCAACCGCTTACTGTAGGCAGAACCGCTTATTGTAAAATTTGTTCTAAGGAAAATTTTATTGAAATTATTGAAAAATTTCTCTTACTCTTGCCTACAGTACAAGCGTCTTTTAGTCACAAAACATAAACGCATGATAAGCTTTAAACCCCTTACTGTAGGCAGAACTCACTTATTGTAAAATTTGTCTCTAAGGTAAATTTTACTTGAAATTATTGAAAAGTTCTCTCTTTCTTTGGCCTACACTACAAGCAGTCTTTTTAGTCACAAACATAAACGCATGATAAGCTAACCGCTTATTGTAGGCAGAACCGCTTATCGTAAAATTTGTCTCTAAGGTAAATTTCACTTGAAATTATTGAAAAGCTCTCTCTCTTACTCTTGGCCTACACAACAAGCAGTCTTTTTAGTCACAAACATAAACGCATGATAAGCTAACCGCTTACTGTAGGCAGAACCGCTTATTGTAAAATTTGTCTCTAAGGTAAATTTCACTTGAAATTATTGAAAAGCTCTCTCTCTCTTTGGGCCTACCCAAAAAAGTCTTTTAGTCACAAACATAAACGTATGATGTAAATCGCTTCGAGGCAGAACCGCTTATTGTAAAATTTGTCTCTAAGGTAAATTTCACTTGAAATTATTGAAAAGCTCTCTCTCTTACTCTTGGCCTACACAACAAGCAGTCTTTTTAGTCACAAACATAAACGCATGATAAGCTAACCGCTTACTGTAGGCAGAACCGCTTATTGTAAAATTTGTCTCTAAGGTAAATTTTACTTGAAATTATTGAAAATCTCTCTCTCTTACACTTGGCCTACACAACAAGCATTCTTTTTAGTCACAAACACAAACGCATGATAAGCTAACCGCTTATTGTAGGCAGAACCACTTATTGTAAAATTTGTCTCTAAGGTAAATTTTACTTGAAATTATTGAAAAGTTCTCTCTCTTACTCTTGGCCTACACTACAAGCAGTCTTTTTAGTGACAAATATAAACGCATGATAAACTAACCGCTTATTGTTGGCAGAGAATCGCTATGAATTTCTGGAGCAACTTTTTACGCTAGTATTTTTTCCTGATTTATCACACGTTCAATCACAGGTTCAAATTTCATTCAGTGATGTTAAATTCTTCATTTAAGGTATCCGACTACCCTAAAATCATGATTTTTTTCAAAAATTGACAATTTTTTTATGATCTTATTTTATAGGCTATCTTATTAGCTTAATAAAAATACCAAGCTTTTTATTATCCATTCTCTAGAACGAATACTGCAAGTGTTTTAATAAAAGAAGATACCATAACTTTACACAAGATGTCAAACTTCAAAATGCGATTGACTCGAAATGTGTTTTTCGAAAAACTCAAATGGGGACAGCGATTGTTCAAAAAGTTTTGAAAATAATTTGCTGAAATTTTTTGTGAATGTTTTGTATGACAATAGAAGTGTTTTAACGTTCAGATTTATCAATCACTGTTTTATTTCAAAGTTTACAGTCCTTTATGTGAATATAATCACTGTTTTTTTTACGCAACTTCATATAGTCACTAAGATAGAGTGCTCTAGTTTTTGTAAAAATTAAAACATCCATTATTCTGAAGGTCATTTCAAACCTGAATAACAAAGTAACACAGTAAAATTGAAAAATTGAGAATTCGTTCAAAACATTTTTGTACAGAGTGGGCCCCGTTTATGTCATTTTTTGTACATTTTCACCATTTTTTTCCTTTTAATAATAATAATTTTTTTTCTGTTTTGAATTTCACAACTTTTTCTTAAAATATAATAAATAAATCTAAAAATCACAAAAAAATCTCCATATCTCCATTTTTTCAAAAAAAAAGTTGTCGCAAGTAGTCAGATACATTAAGCGTTAGTGGATGTTTATTAAAAACACAGAATTCTCATTTTAAAAATTATTAAACTAGTTATAAAGGTACATATTTACTAATAAATATCTTGAAAAATACGCGAAAAAAGAACGAATATGTTAGATAAACGCTTTTTAATTCTTCTAGTGTTTTACAAACCAAATTAACACTTCTCATCTGAAGTTTTCTTTTTTAAAGTTTATTAAAATAAAAACCTACGTTCGTTAATTATCATTCCATCTTGGCTCTAATTCAGCCGAAAAAAAGTATTCCTAACGGAAACATTTCCTAATAATGAAAGGTGAAGCAACGCGATATGTGCTCCAGTTAATCTTTTATAAAAACATATTGGATACCGAGACAATTACAGTTAAAACGATTAAAGGATTAATTAAAATGAAGATTACACAATGACTTTGTAAACTGAAATTCAATTTATACGCCTTCTTAGTTTCTTGAGGCGCTTCAAGATCTATTGACATTTCTGCTCTTTTGTAATTCACCATTTGCACCAGAGAAAAAAATCAAAAATCCACGCAAAGAGCAATTGAAAGTATGTTTGCCTAATTGATTTTCATTTTGAAATGTGTAAAAGAAAAGCAAACACTAACCATTAAACAATGATAATTTGAAAAGGAAAAATGTTTTTAAATATTTTTTGTATTTAGTTTTTAATTCTTATGGTAAATTTGTTTTAAAAGCTTTCACAGGCGATTTAACCTCACTAAAAACCAGATTAATGTAATTTGTAAATTGTAATGCCATGCGGTCCATTAACTTTTGTTATTTTTCCGCTTATTTTTATGTTTGCTATATTCTCAATTCTGTAGAAAATACAAACATGTCAACTACTTTTATGATTTGTATTCGAATTCTGTAATATCTGGAATTAAAAACAATTTAACAATTATTTAATAACAATCCCACGTACAATTTTGAAAAAAGTATTGTCTTTTAATTTTTAAAATAATACTTTCATGATATTTTTATGAGATTAATCCATGTGCAATATTGTGTGTGTTCGTGTTCATGAATATAATTTGTTATGAGTGAATTTAAGATTAATTTTTAAGTACGTAAAAGGAAATAATACTTTTGATATCACTGTCTGTAAAAAATATTTTAAAATATTACTCAAACTTACCTCATCCTCATAAAATTAGAGAATATGTTGTTGTTGCCATGTATGACAATGTGCAAAGATGTTAATAGCAAAATATAAAGATATAGTCAAATATATTGTCAAAAGTGTGAATCACTGCCGTGGCAACATCCATGGCACGATCCGAGTATAGAATGTCCATGCTGCAGTCATTGTCTATTTTGCAAAAGCCACCAACAATGGAAGGACAGCTAAAAAGGTGTTTGAGATCCAGTTGCGTGCGTGGGCAGTGCCTGCATTCCACATTGATCTGAAACCATCGGGCAGAATCTTCATGCCCTTAAAGTGCTTTGTCCTTAGTTTAGTTATTGTTGTCGTCATATCTCGGCTATAATTTAATTCTAGCAGCGAGAATTTTTTTCTTGGTTTGAGCAGAGGTTTTGTTTTGAGATGGCGTTGGCATATATATTAAAACCGTAGTAGATGAAGTTACAGGATCAAGTGTTCCGGCTTCATTGTCCCGAGTATTAATGTACTATCATTCTGAATAAAGAATATATATATATTATATATTGTTTTAGTATGATACATTTATGAATAATTGAAAGACATACTTAATGAAACTAGAATTTTAACTACATATTTTTTGGATATTTAGTTGCATAATTTTAAATGAATTACTTAACTGTTATAAACATAAGTATTTCGGTACTAGTTTCAAGTAGTTTATTTTACTGTAGATTCAATTTCGTGCAAGAAATCAATTTCTAAAGATGTAAATACTAAACACTGAGAAAGAACTATTGCTAAAACTTTTGAAATTTGTAAAACACTTGTAAAAAATTGCCAAAGCAAACCAAGAGAGAGTTATAATGTCACGCAACAAAGTTGCACGAGTGCTATTGCCTACGGACCTCTTGATGTTGAACCATGGTCAAGTGATGAGGATAACACCTAGGCTGGTACCCCACTCTCCTAATTTCCACACCACACCAATAGCAGGATGTTTGAGTCTCGACACAATTAACGTGCAGTGGCCCTATCTACACAGCGGGTCTTCAGGGGAACTACACTCGAACTCATGATTTGCCAGAACGAATCCACGACCTTGAAACACTAGGCTACCGCTGCCCCCAAAGCTCACTAATGGTATGGGATTAAAAGGTAAGTACGGCAATTTTATTACGTCAATTTTGCTTCAAGGAACTCATAACTCATGTTTTTTTATTACTTCCAAATCCTAGCTTTTAAATTTTAAATTAACTATGTACTTTGATAAAATTGAAACATCCTTTTTGATAAAATTTATTGCTTGATAAAAACTATTTTCTCTTGTTAAGAATTTTTGTTCCTTGAATGCTCATTGAATAATATTCAAAGTTTCATCACATGATATGAAACCTTTTTAAAAATATCTGTTTATTCGGGAAAATGCGCTTTGAATTTCGAAAACAAACTCACGTTTCAAGTCCTATTTCGAACGAAAACATATTCATATTTCAAATCATATGTTAGCAACCAGACTCGTATTTGAAATCTTACGTTTCCTATGGAAAAAAATCAATGGAAAAGATGAATGTAAAACCAAAAAGCAATGGATTTTGTCGGTTTTTAAGTCTTTCAGATAGGCGAATCACTTATTTCTCAAGAGTTTTACATATGGCACATACGTATATCCTAAGAGATATTCTAGTTGCTTTTGTTAAAACCTCACTTTTATTTTTGCTTCGATATTTGCTGAGAAAAATATATTGGGCTTCAAACTTTATATGAAGATACACATTTTTAACCAAAACGAAGTATTTTAAATTAAAGAAATTAAATTTGTCCTTTAATTTTGCAGGTGGTGTATTTTCTTATGACACGCATTTAAAAAGACCATTTTTCAAAATATGTAAACGAGAGTTAAAAAGTAAACTAAATTATTAACGGTATATTAAATTTTCAATACTTATAAAAATAAAGATTGACAGTTATAAATAATGCAGTAATACATAAAAAAGAAATTAAAACTTTATTTTGAAATGGAATATTAGTTTTCATTATAAATGCGGTTTAAACTATTCGATATAATCTATGTTACAAATTTTCATCGTCGTTCATACATCATTTCAAATTTCTTTCTTAACCCTCTGAATGGAACATCCGTCTCTCAGAAGGAGATGTTTGCTTTGATGCCTTGTAGATAACGCTGTGGTGTGATTTCGTGGATGGGCTGCCTTAGCATCTTCAGTTGGACTCTACCCAGTGAAAGGATCACTTGGTGGTCACGTGGCGATTTTTTTCAACTCACGATATGTGAGATTTTTCTTTTCCATCACCGTCTATATCACATGGATTTTCCTATATTTTTTTCGTGTTTGGTATTCTTATTTTTAATTACTTTTACATGAAGTAAATAATTTTTAATCAGTTTTTATAAGAAAAATACGTTACAATTCTAGTGATAAAAATATATTGTTGTGCTTGATTTAACCCCACAAATCTTATTTGAGCCATACTCAATTTCGTGAGCTATAAGGACACTTAAAACAGTCCTTAAGGTAATAAAAATAAAAAAATTACGTACCCGTGTGTCAGATGGATGCTAATTAGTGCGGCAAAAAAATTGATGTTATGGACAGAGGGTTAAATAGGCAATACAAATTTGTATGGGAGAGACAAATACTACTGCAGTGGAGTTTAATTGAACTACCTGGTCGAATGATCAAAATTCAGAGAACATATGCTGACCACGCTTCTGTCTTTAGAACGGAGCTTAATAGCTATCATGTGTGTGAGTAGTCTTTCATTAATTAACAACATAAGAGACCAAGATTTTTCTGAAATTTGGATCCTGGCAGACAGCCGATCCTCCTCCAACATTTATCAATTGGCCATCTATCGGCGACAGCAACTGCAGGAGTATTCTACACCTTTTTCAACAGTTTTCAGATCGGAACCCTATCCATCTACAGTGGGTCCCTTCTCATGTAGGCCTATCCGGGAACGAAGTAGCGAATTACCTTGCGAAGGCGGCTACCAGCGATCCTGTGGTTCCGGAAGACCACATGGTCCTTACGTCGACTGAGATTTACTCCAGGGCTAAAGAATTAATATGTAGAACCTGGGTAGTCCCTCCTGTACACCCATGGTACTTTCAAGGGTTCCAGATTTTATCAGACGGCATTCTCGCGATTTTCTTCTGGTCACCTGAAGTGCATGAATTTTGAAGGAGGCAAAAGAAGCTTCCCAATTTGCACCAAATGTAACATCAGTCCTTTTTCTCCTTAGCAAATTCTGCAATGTCTGGGGTTTTCCTGTGTGTTGCTTTCCCCCTGCTGTTCTTAGACTTTGTACAGATTTATGGGCTCATGTATCTGGTCTAGTTCCACTAGACCAGATGGGGATTAGTCCCCCCCCCTACAAATTGCATTTTTACAAACAGAATTGAATTAAGAATAGCATTTAAGCATTTTTGTTTCTGATACTTTCACAGTAAAGAATATGAGCAAATATGCGTTACATATATTAATAAACATAACTTATATATAATCTTTATGAATTATTCCCTCTTAAATAAAAGTGAGCGTTTATTAATGTCGCAATATAAAGCAAAAAGAGGTCTATTTGCGATGGACCTCATAATTTTGAAACTCTCTCAAGTGACGAGGGTGATACTTGAGCAGGCACCCCCTCTCTAAATTTACACACCGCACCAACGAGAGGGCTTTAAGTTTCGACAGATTTAACGTGCACCATTCTCACAACACTTCAGATCTTCAATGGCATTAGGCTCGAACTTAAGACATGCCGGGCCTTGAGTCCGTGACCACAACCCCAAGGTAACAGTGGCCACGTAACTCCTCTCTCGACTAAAAATGAATCTCTGAAATAAGAAAACTGCCAATACATCTTCATTTTTAAAAAAGGTTTTAAATATTTCTACTTCGAGGAGAAAATGAATTGTGAATGGTACAAATTTAACATGAAATAAATATAACATAGAGTAATATAAATGCATTAAACACCCTAATACAAATTATTTGCACTATTAACACAAAATTCGTAACAATATTTTTACCACAAGAATTGTGACTAGTATTTTTATAAAAACTAAAAATGATTTATATTCATGTAAAAGTAATTAAAAATAATTATATCAAACACGAAAATATATAGGAATAT
Organism: Trichonephila inaurata madagascariensis; assembly: GCA_019973955.1. Lineage (NCBI taxonomy): Eukaryota > Metazoa > Arthropoda > Arachnida > Araneae > Nephilidae > Trichonephila > Trichonephila inaurata. The sequence goes on from BMAV01020026.1 coordinate 266,830, forward strand.
CTGTCTGATAGACGGACATAGATAAGAAAAATAACACCAATCGTAAGTTGAAAAAAGTCGGCATGTACCGCCACGGGATCCTCTCACTGGGTAGAGTCCAACTGAAGATGTCAAGGTTGCCCACCCCGAAAGTCTCGCCACAGCGTTATCTACAGGCATTAAAGCAAATCATCCCCGTCTGAGAGACGGATGTTTTGGTCAGAGGGTTAAGCAAATTCATTGCTTCGGAAAAAAGTATTGCAAAACAATCTCCTTTCTATAATTTTTTTAAAATTTGAATTATTTCGTAGAATTTAACATTTTTTTTATTATTTTGAATAAATTGTGCGTTATAATTTATTACCCCTATTTTTCTGAAGAATAAAATATATATTTTAAAGTGCCCATATATTTTTTATTTAAAATATATTTAACGCTTCAATTATTCACACATCCATGCATGAAATAACACCTGTATTTTAATATCACGGTATAAATTCGTTTAAAATATATTTTCACGCTTAAGTTATAATATGCCTTATATATGTTTAAACTCATATTTCATTCGCCATAAATTCTCCATCCATAAATATCCTCAAGCCCTGAGTGTTTAAAGAGGGCGTGTCTTTAAGCTGCTTTTCTAATGCATACACTTGCTTTTTGGCTCTCATTTTGATACCTTGACCTTTAATTCATATGTGTTTATTCTAAATTCAGAATTTTTCATGTAGAATAGAAAATAGTGCGCTTTATTCATTATTATCTAATGACGCTATCTGCGAAACTTCCAAATGTTACATTTTAAATACATTAACTAGAGATAGTTCCTTAGAATTTTGCAATAATACATCACTTCGTATGTATATTTTGAGACTTAAAATATTTAACAAAATGAATTATTGGATATACAGTCGGACCTCTATATAACGAAGTCACTAAATCCCGAAAAAAGTTCGTTATATGGTAAATTCGTTATATAGAGGTTCATCTATTAATATACTTTATAAACCACGTAAAACAAATTATAAATTCATACACACTTTATATTAAAAAAGTAATTATTCACACCTTTTTTAAAATTATTATATGTTTATTTTATATATCTTACTCATCAAAAAAGAAAGAAAGAAAAACTGTAAGGAAAACAAGAAAAAACAATGTCAAAGAATTCACTGTATTTTCAATACTAAAAAATAATTTTATACTAAAATTAATGAATTTCAAGAACATTTTATATAATTTAAAGCATACAAGTAATATTAAACATGCATTATTTTATAATTAGAACACAGGGACACGGGATAACTTCTCTGAGCGTGAAAGAGGATATCGAAGATATTTCTAGTGAATTAAGCAATATGGGTTAAATGTTGCACTTCTTGAATGAAACGTCCAGAACTCTATTGCTCTCGACGAGTTAGACTCCTTTTAAAACTAATTCAAGATTTATCACCACCATAAAATGTGTTGAAGAGAGAATAACTTGAAATTTTTTCAGAAATACTTAAAAAAAAGGGAAAACAAAAATTGAATTACAAAAGAAAAAGTTCGTTATATAGAAAATGCATTTCGCTATAGAGAGGTTATTTTTTTACGAGGTTCGACTGTATTTTAAATATTTGATTTTTAAACGTATAAAGTATCAAAGTAAACATGATCAGATTAGGTGGTCAGTAGCCTATTTTACAAATTTGAGCAGTGCAGTGGAGTCGGACAGATTTTTGGGTATACGGAGTTGCTAAAAATACATCGACTCCGACTCCAGTTTTTGGACAGCTTGAATTTGAAATGAAAATTAAGTGAACTGAAAAAAAAGGTAATAAACCGATTTACTATTTTTGTTTCTTTTTATTATGAATTACATTCGAGAAATGTTAGAATAATAATGAAAAAACTAAGGAAAAGCAAATGAAAATAAAGGACTAAGAGCCTTTAAATGTAAAAATGAAAACAAAAAATAATAATCCAAAGAAGATTTCTAAGCAGAATTTTACTTGAAGAAATAGAAAAACATGATCGCTCTTAAGAGACACCGCTTGTGACGGGCTCACGCGTCTTTTCATTAACATGTCCTTTGGGGCCAGAATTAATGTCTACTCTTTTCCAACCAAAACCAGAGAAGTGAAACGTGAATAAGAGATGCAAATTAGAAAGATTTTAAATATCAGAAGTTAGAGTAAGCGAGGTGGTAATTTGGAGAATGTTATGATAGAGCGTGATACAATTGTGAAGTGACAGCCAATAGAAGTTATTCCGGAGATAGAGCCATTAGGTCAAGGTGCATACCATTGCACTCGAGTAAATACGCAACTTCCATTCAGATTGGATCGAAGATTGAAGTTAAGGTAAGATTGACTATTTAATATTACGATCTGAGATATTATTGGAATTGAGTTTAGGCGTGTTAGTTATTGATAGTGGTCCGGGTTAAACTAATTCGGTATTATATATATTGTGTGTTTTGTCACGGTAGATTCTCTCACCTATATTATTATTATCTAATCTGTTATAGAAGTTTAAGTTGTAAAATCTTAATAAAGCCAAATTAAGATTATGGAATCTTCTAGTTCTTTCGTTAATCCTACACCTCTAGCTCACACTGATAATCAAAGAGAAGGGCACCCTAAGGGGGTGATATCACACGCTTTTAGAACTCATACAAATCTATCGTGAAAAGTTAAAAGAAGTAGCTCTAACAGTAACAACTCTGTTATGAATTATATGGCACCCTGAGTGGTTGGAGCGTAGTTGTCACCACACTCAGACCCACGTGGAGCATCGACGAAAACCTAATGTAACGGATTCTACCTTAGTGTTAATCTTGAACTTGACTTCAGCGTTACTGGGAACTTTGTTTATCTCGGATATTTAGTGAATCTTGATCTTGGCTTCGGCGTTACTAGAGTACCGTTGTTTACTGGGGTATATTATTTCATTATTTTCAATCTAATATTTTAACTTGGTAATTTAATTTGGTTAAGGGGGACATGGTACGATTTACGTAAAAAATTTTAATTTTAGGATTTTCAAATTTTTTTGTTGCCTTCTATGAGTATGTAAAACAGATTCTGTGCTCAAATTTCATAAGACGTTAACCATTTAACTTTTGAAGAAAAAACTTAAGACTTGTGAAGTGATTTTAAAATGCTATTCCTCCTTCAAAAATTTACATAAACTCATGACACTTGATTTACAAGTACGTCAAACTATGCATAACCAAAGTTGGTATGGACTTTGCGATAACATGATTGGGATTCGTACAATACTTCTTTTTATGAATGCTTATTGAAAATTCCTTAAAAAATATGTATAAGTTCCAACTTCATTTTCTTAAAAAATAACTATTGCTTTGATTCAAAAATGCATACCATCTTTTGTTACACGTACTATTAGCAATAGGTAAAAAAATCCAAAACATTAGGCACAATAGAAAATAAGCTTTAACATTTTAAATGAAGACAAACTAGTTATTTTACCTTTCTGAGATAAATCAGTTTAAAGTTTTGATTTGCCATATGGATGGGAATAAAAACGAATGTAAAAGCTATCATAATTCTGCGTTTTTCAAATTTAGAGTTTTCAAATTTTGTGAGGTTGTAGAAAAGTATATAAAGAATAATTTAGGCTAGAAAAATTAGATTTGATTTTTTGACCGATTTTTGTCAATTGAATCGTACTGGGTCCCCTTAAGATTATTAAGTTTTGTTTTGTTAAAGTTTATTGAATGTTATCAATAAATCTACACATTGAATTTCAGTATTATTTGAGTATTTTCACTCCCACGCACCAGTATCAGTATTATTTTTATCATCATTTTTATATTTAACTCTTTTTCCTACTCAGGTTGGAGTGAAAGACTATTCTCAGAGCTGAAGTTCAGCTCAACAACCTTAATCTGCTATACCATTAATTTTTTTCTGTAGCATCAATTAATTGTTTTATATTTTTGAAAAAATAAGCTATAACACATGTGTATAAGTTTACATGTGCAGTAGAACGTCGTTTATCCGAATCAATTGGGTCTGGACACCGTTCGGATACGCGATTGTTCGGATAACCGAACACCGAATGCGATCCAAGAAGTATATGAAATCGGACACTATGCGAATATTGAAAGTTATCACATGAGAGAACCGTGCTTGGAGAAAAAGCAAAATGTCGCAATTTTACATTTATTGTGGAAAATAATCACTTATTTTTCGCTGTACCATTGTACACTTTCATTTTTCTGCTACAAGGTTTCTGATTCTCTTGAGCAGCAGTAGTTGAGTAGGACAGCACTCTGATTGTTTGTTCGTACGACTCCATAGCTGTATCTAACGCAGAAAACGCCCCAGCATTTGATGGACCATTGCTACTTTCGTTTTTTTTGTTGTGCTCCTCTTCATCCGTTTCATTTTCGACAGGGTCGGATTCTTTTTGCATGGAAGTCACAATCTCGTCATCATTTACTATTGAAATCCCCAGTCTTCTGCATAGATTGCCTTTCAGTTTTCTACATCTTCATCGCATTCTTGAAATCCTAGGATTGATTGGGCAAAGTCGGTAATCTCATCCCTGTGGTCGTCATTGTAGTCTTTTTGCCTTCTAAATTGATAAAAATTGATGAAAAAAAACTTGTATATTTGACGCTCCGGATAATAAACGTTTGGATAAACGATGTTCTACTGTACATGAAAGAGTCGATTATTAAGTTAAAAATTCCAGAAGTCGAAGTCGGTCGTTGTGCCTACCGACTCCAAAGCCCTGATTTTGAGCCCCAGCATGCATTTAATTCTTCTATATGATGTCTTAGAATTTTAACAATAAAGGGTTAAACGCTCCTTTAAAAAAATGCCGTACGTTAGTCAATAATTTAAAAAAATATTTTGTGAACGCGAAATTTGTTTCAGCCTAATATGAACTTTAAGAGAAATTTTGGTACTTCCGTGTTAACTGCATACCATTGACGACATTGGGAGACTGAAGAATTTGAACGCATTGGTTGCGTTGGCAAATGCTCAGTAATTGTCCTTGGGATTGTATCAATACTGAAACATGTTTCGAGTATTGTTTTCCTCACAGCAATGCTCTCCTTGCGAGAAGGTTGGGCTTGTATGTTCGTTTCTAAGCGTGATTATGAAAAATAAGATCATGGCTATTATAGAATATTCACAGGATGGCCAGATTGGGGACTTTATCGCACATGGCGACAAATAGGGCAAAAAATACTTTATTATTAAGGAATCATCGAGGAGGATCTAGGAGTGATCCTTTTAAAAAATTCCATGAGGCTATATGAAGGACCTTTGAAAAAGGTTCAGTCAATTCAGAACAGAGTTCAGTCGTGTGTGTTGGCTGTGCACACGATTGCGCATAAGGAAGACTTAATCTCGGTCACTCATCCAGTGCAGGGGTCGATGCTGACTGCTTTGCCGTAGGACCTGGGTTCGAATCCCAGAGAATACATGGATGTTTATAAATGTATAGAGTTTTCACGGCATGGGGGTACTCTAAACACCCGTCGAGCCTCCCCGGGGTGTGGAACCGAGTTAAATCGTACTGTCACATGTAGGGTGCTCAGGGCTACGGCTAACGACAGACGTACATCTAACCCCTTGCCATGATGAATTTCACTGGCCTCGATCTGACTACGTTAGACAGGTGGCATTAGCAACAACAACAACAAGAACTTTCCTGCTTGTGAAACTGTTTAGAGCCGTTTTTGGAACGTTTGTAAAGCTTGTTTATAACAAGTGCCATTACTACTATTGTAAACAATCTGTTATAATATTTCTTTGTGTATATACGTCGATTTGTTTTCGTATAGTCGTCATCTGTTCATCCTTGTCCATTACTAAATCTGTTATTATTCAAATTTTCCGTGTCGTCGGCAACTTTTACACCATATAAATTTACATCAACTTCTGTCAGAAGTTGGAGGCGTTTGTTCTATATTACTGACTAAGGGGAATAGTCTAATAATGTTTTAAAATATAATCAAGTTCCAAGTATAAAAACAAATTTTAAAATTGCCATTTTTACATATTAACTTAGCGAAAATTGATTTAAATATTTGTTTTTATAGAGACTTTTATAAAATTCAGAACAGTATTTTATGAAATACATGCAAATACTTTCGTAATTCTTTCCTGAACTATCGCTGAAGAAATGCGTAAATATTCTGTGCATTAAACACGGTACACTAAATAAAGTACATTTTATCTAATTTAAAGAAACACGTCTTCACACACACAATCGTAAAACGGAGTATTTCATAAAAAAATGTTTTATTCTGAATGCGTTGACAAGGTCTCAGATTCAAATATTTCTAAAATTTTAATTTCTTCTTTATATCATTGCTTTTGAATTCAATGACGTAAGTTTGAAATTTTTGTCAGAATGCACAGACGGTGAATTCTATTAAAGGTTTTGGAATATTTTAGAATGTACTGGGGCTTCTTTTAAAATGCCTGTTTGATGAAATGGAAACTTATTCAATTCCATTACTGCAATACATATATGGTATTTTGAAATATTACATTTGTGAAAAGTAAAATAAAAAATATTCCAGTGAAGTTTATTTCTCGTATTTTAAGTCTGTATGTATAAATAACGGAATTTATACACATTTTTGCTTTCTTTTTCAATTTTTGCATTTCAAATGACTTAGATGAATTTCAAAAATGAACTATTTAATTTTTGTGTATCTAAATATTGTACATGAATGAAGCATTCTATATTTTTGTGAAAATTCCAGTCTTTCAGAAACTGTCGAACAGTGAATGAAATTAAAGAAAAAACTTTTGCGTAGCAAATAATTCAATTTTCAGATAATTAGTTTTGTGTTTTGTTTTGATTAATTACACTTAAAATCAGTGTTTCTCAAATTGTGGGGGATGCCCCCCTAAAGTGCATGATTACTCTATGAGCGAACATATTAAAAAATCGAAAATAAAAGTTAATTTTAAAAAATCATAAATTTACTGAAATTAAACAAGCAAAATACATTCTGACATAATAAAAAATAAAATACAAGTTTACACTGATATAATACACTTATAAATGTATCAGTATTACACAATATATTTTATAATTAATTTACCTATATGACCACATGGGATTGTCACATATATAAAATTATAAGCAAAACTAATACTTATCTTGATAATTTGTACGATTTATTATTAATCCCTTAACTGCCGATGCGGGTATGTGATGTATTGAAGGGGGGAGGGGAATAAAGAAGCAAATTCTTTTCTGAAATATGGTAAAATCGTCAAACAATTTCGTCCTTTATTGCATTCCAAAGCCTTTGGAATAAATTTATGGATAGTAGTATACAGAAAAGATCGTACTTCGCGCGCGCGGAAAGAAGTATATATACGTCTGTGGTATTAATGCTTTGGCTGAGAGAGACGTTTACTTACGCCAATGGCACTTAAGAGGTTAAAATCATAATGCAGCTTTAGCTTCAAAGTATAGGATTATTGAATTTCATACAATGTTATTGTATGGAAGAGGGGCGCGATTAAAATTATAATTGAATATTGGGTCGCAAATATTGAAACTTTGAGAAACACTGCTTTAAATAATTGAAAAAAATAAAGATAATTGATTATAATTTTTACATAGTACATAAAAAGGTTCGGCTTCGCTTTAATAAATTTGTTTTGGTCATTTTATTAAAAAAAAAAAAAGCCTTTATTTTTTATGTATAACAAATAACGAGGCAAGTTAAAAATGTAACTAATTTTTGTTTATCAAAATGGCTTCTTTAATGTCATTTGTAAGAATTTTTTGAAAGAGGAAAATGTACTTGTGTGTGCATACTAACACCATGGCAATGATTTATCGTCAAAAGTTGATCTAAAAATATTTTATATGCTATGGAAACATATTTGATACCATCCGAGGGTAAACTTTCTTAAAGTCGTTAACGGAGTGGGATTAATACTTAAGTACCTATTTAATGTTATTTGAAGAAAAGTAGAAAATATTTATGAAATTAAAAGAATGTCAAAATACTGTAGAATATTCAGTAACCATAATATAAAGGACTTAGATTTCGGTTCGAATTCTGCTTAATCGATGATTTCAATCCTGATGTAGAACCCGAAATCTTTTCCTCTCTTTTTTCCCAGAGAGTGATTGTAAAATCCTTTTAAGAAAACCGCGGTTAATCAACCCAAATTTAACACAAAAAAGCAGGTTTTATAGGGCATACAAACCTTTTAGTTCTTAAGGGTTGGTGGTCGTAAATAGAAATTCACTTTAAAAATGCATGTAGTGTGACGTCTCTCGCGTCTTTCTGATTAACATGACTCCTATGTTCTTTGACGGCCACGATTAATGGCACCTTATCCAACCCAATGCAAGAAGAGAAACGGATCGAATATGTAAATGAGATATACTATAAAAGGATAGCGTGGCAAACCTAGATATAGCGTAGTAGCAGGCTCAGAGATTGTATTGTGGAATTATTCTGATCGATAGAGTGACAAAGCTTAGTGTGAAAATCTTGAGGATCACAAATTAGCTTGCCTTGTGGATCAAGAATCTTCATATATAAAGTTTATAGATTATATTTCAGGGGTCAAGGAACCAGAACTGGAAAAGGTAATATTAGATATAAGTACTAATAGATAAACAGATTATTTAGATACTGGAGATAGAGGATCTATTGGTGCGATCTGACTTAAATACGGGATTTAATTTGGGCTTGACTCTCACTCTAATTATATTTGTCAAATTAGAATTTAAGTAATATAAGCTACTCTTAATAAAAGTTGTATTAAGAATTGTCTCATCATTTTGATAATCCCACACCTCTAGCTTACGCGGAACCGGCAAGACATAGTCATCACAGGAAGGTTATGTCTCAAATTAAGCCCGAACGTGTTTAATTCTGGGTTAGCAATGTAGTGGAAATACGATTCTTACCTGAAATGTACTTTCAGGCCGGAGAATGCTGCAGAGTTTATCGAGTGTATCGACAATAATATGTACAGTTACTTGAAATCCAAGTAATCTGTCATGTGCTTACAAAAAAGTCATCTCTTCAGGGAAGGGCTCAAGATTTGGGTATTCGATATTTGGTTCGTTGCTAGGTGCAAAATACAGCCACGGATTTTGCGCAACTCAAAAAGCTGAATTAGCGAAGGCTTTTCCCGCGATCAAAAATAAAAAGAACTACAGTCGGATTTTATGCATCACAGCAGGGAAGAAAACTCAGGAGGCACTGACGGTGTGTATAGATTGAATAAAAAATAGAGAGAAGTTTAGAATTAGGAATGTCCCAAGCAGACTTGGTGGATCATATTTTAGTTCGACTCGAACCACAGGTACAGGACTATGTGGAAGTTAGAAATCCACAAAAATACGATAGCTACAAACTTTTAGAAGTCCCTTGGCTAAATTCGAAGAGAGATATTATTCTCTTGCAAATTACAAAGGGGTTACCTAAACCATAATGTAGAAAGACGAGGTCAAAAATGCGCATAGATGCCTAATTTTGAAGCTAATGGTAGAAACTGGAGGAATTCGGAAATAAGAGTAGACCAAATAACAGAAATGAGTTTGTACGAGAGAATAGCCGTCAAAATAATAGAGGGTTCGAGAGGAATAGGTTTAATAATAATGGATCAAAGATTCAACAACAGGGGTTACCCATTTCGAAATGAGCGAAATGATAATTTTAATAGAGGGCCTGAAATAAGGGTTCGAGGATACTTCAATCGAGGCGATAGGACGCAAAGGGGACGATTGGGCTATTGTAAAAGTGCTAATGATCAACCTCAAGAGGTGTCGACAAGCAGAGACAATTAGACTTTCTCCAATATGTATAGCACCCGTAGAACTTCCCTGCACGTACCTATATTATTAAATAACACATTTTTGAAAGCGCCATGGGACACCGGAGCAGATAAATCTTTTTATATCGGAAGAAGTGAGTGTGAAAATATTTTTTCTATAAACAAATAAAAATCGCGAGCCCAGGTAATAACAGCACAGGGTGCGAAATGCCAAAACATGGGGGATCGTAGAATTAAAAATCTCACATCAGACAATTCGAAAGAAATTGGTCATTTCATGTGCTGAAAGATTTAGAATACCCATGTATTTTCCTGGTATCGATTTCATAAAAGGTAAATCGTATTAGATTTTGATCAGAAATCGTTAAAAATCTCAAAATTCACTCGGTTGAAGATGTAATGAAGCAAATAAAGGAAATTACAATGCTTTACCGGGTCAGAAATGAAGTTAAACATGGTGGCTACAGTTTTACCGAAAACCATGGGAAAATATAATTGGTGATAAAATTAATTGTGCCATAATCAAAGATTTGGTACTTACTTCGCGGGAACAATTAATAAAAGAACAGAAAATGACCAAGAATTAGGTCATATATAGATATTTAGAAAAACCCGGAAGATAACTCTCGCTAATGCAAATTATATGTGAGAATTGGTCCCACGATTTCGCTTCTAATTGAAGGATTGTTATTTATGCGAAACACGCAACGCCGCTAGGGTGAAATGCGTGTATACATTCCAAAATCTTTTAAGGAATGAAATAATGAGAGAATTTCATGACAAGCCAATAAGTGGACACGTAGGCAGATTTAAAAACGTATCATAAAAATTCGGTCGCTTGTTATTTCCCGTATATGAGTAGTGTACCGACATCAATATGTCTCTACATGCCATATGTGCCAAGTTAATAACTATAAAAAACGTTACCAGCTGGTTTGCCAAAATCCTGTTTCATACCGAATTATCCAGCCTAGATAGTGACGTTAGATTTATTAGGCCCGTATCCTATATCGAGAATAAGACGTAACCGCTATATTTAGTAATGAATCGATCATTTCAGCAAATGGGCTGAAATTATACCTCTTAAAAAAGGCCTCATCTCGTATAATAGCGGATATTTTTCGTGATAACTTATATCAGTTATGGAGCCCAATAAAATTAATAAGTGATAATGGTCCCCAATTTATATCCGAGATTTTTGAGCACTTAAGGAAAGATTAGGCATAAGGCGCATGTGAAGACTGTTGCATATCGACCACAAAGCAAATGGACTGAAAGAGTTAATCGGAGATATAGTGCAAATGATTGCAAATTATGTTAATGATCAACACGATACTTTTGGGATCAATTTACGTGAGTTTGTTTACGCTATTCGTAATGGCGGTGAATGAAACAACGGGAAAAACACCGGTTGAATTATTTTTAGGTCGAAAATTGATTACAATTCAGCTTCAAAAACTAGTTATGATATCGGAAAGCTCTGGTAAATCAAAAATTCAAGATATGTACAGAAAAGCTTTAAAGAAGCTAGACTAAGTACGAAAATTAAACAGGAAAGGTGGGAAAAAATATTATAATAGACGTAGAAAGGACAAGCAAAAATAAAGGTAAATGATTGGTTTTTGGCTTGGAAACACACCCTGTAAGTTCAGCTGCTAATAAAGTATAAAGCAAATTTAAAACAAAAATTTGAGGGACCTTATAGAGTCTTAGAAGTTAGGAACTTTAATAATATTGTAATATGGAAATCAGGAAAAGATTAACAGTTAACGTAGATCAAATAATAAGAATATATCGTCATAGGAAATGTGACGAGGTCGAATTAGGAACAGTATCCCAAATAGTATAAGATCAAGTCAGGAAACTCGTACTTCGGAAAAGTACACCAAGGATTAAATGAGCTCAATATGGGAAAGAAAAAATCTGCGGTGAAACGTAGGTTAGAGGGGCAAAAGGATTGGTAACCAATCAAATCAATATAAAAATGCTGTAGTGAATTCATAAAAACAAATCACTGGTCAGATCACTACCTAGTTCAGTAGGGAATTTTAAAAACAAAAACAAAAGGTTTAAATATAACCAAGGTATAAAAAGATCAGGTGTACTGGGACAAGTGGACCACAAAGAAAAGTGGCAAAAGAAAGGGTAATAATAATAGTAATAATAAAAGACAAATGTCATCTAGTACTATTTCTAGAGGAGAAAAAAAGAGAAGAAGAGAATCAACTGAAGTTCCATATGAAAAGAGTTATAATTCTAAGGCCACCGACGGAGAACAGAAGAACCCCGGACTGTTGGCTAGAACACAGTTGGGAAGGCAAGGACGACAGCGGAGATTACAAGCCTTACAACAAGAAATTCCAGTACAACCAAGGAATGAAGAGTGATGACACCTCATCGTTGAACGTGAATGTGGGGAGGACGGAATATAAAAAATCTGTAGTTGTATTGTTTCATTTTTATGATCTTCCAACAAGTGGTCGGAAGAATTATTGCAAAGAAGGAAGTCTCGTGCGGTGCTTAAAAGTTATACGTTCTCAAATTACAATGAGTGTTCATTTAATTTTGGAACTTTTGACTTGTTGCAAATTTTTTTCTGAAGAAAAAACATTTGTATTCACACATTTGTTTACTTCTGATGTATGACTTCGTGAGATGCGAAAATTCCTTTGCTATTTGTTATAATGGTTTATTGAAAAATGTTTGTAATTGTATAAAATGTGTATATATATATGTTGTTGTATTGTTACGTATTATGAGGCATCTGGTTCAGGGAAACGCGGCGTAGTCAAGGCACTAACAATACACAACGAGGGCTGCGCGGCTCATTGGGAGTTTTTGTTGAAACCAGATGTGGGGATGGAGATAAAAATTTATTGTGATATATAAATAATATATGTAAAATTGATTAATATTATGGAAATAGAGACTCAAATAGTTTCATTTCAGGAGACGGACCCTGAAAATCTTGAAAGTATAGCTTCAACGTGTTTCCAGGCTGTGCTAAGAAAGCTGGAGCAGAAGTACCAGCTCCATATGCAGTGTGTTAGATTGTCTGCGCAACTCCAGAATAATAGTTTTTAAGTGTATAAACATTTTAAGTAACGAAATGTAAAAGTGAGAGTGGGCACAAATTAAACAGTACTATTAATGTTGGCCTAGTTATTGGAGTAAAAATTTATTGTCACGAGTTTAAAATTAAATTGAATATTAAAATTCTAAGATGAGTAATGAAAATTAAAAGTCAAGATAAATTTTGGAAATTATAAAAGTTAAAATTTAAGATTAAAATTGCAATGAAAATTAAAGTCAAGATAGATATTGGAAATTATAAAGTTAAAATGAAGATTTAAGATTAAAATTTAAATAAAACTCAGAAAGCGAAGAAATTTCTAGGAATAGAGATTTAGAGACGTAATTTGGCTGGCGGGCATTGAGAACCCTTTTTATAACACGTTTTCTTCTTGGAGGGGGTTGTGATTGCCCTCGCGTGTCTTCTCTGGATTAACATGATCTCTATGTTCTTTGACGGCCACGATTAATGGCAAACTTATCCAACCCAATACCAAGAAGAGAAACGGATCGAATATGTAAATGAGATATACTATAAAAAGGAAGAAGTGCGCAAACCTAGATATAGCGTAGGTAGCAGGCTCAGAGATTGTATTGTGGAATTATTCTGATCGATAGAGTGATAAAGCTGAAGTGTGAAATCTTGAGGATCAAGAATTAGCTGCCTTGCGGATCAAGAATCTTCATATATAAAGTTTATAGATTATATTCTCTAGGTCAAGGAACCAGAACTGGAAAAGGTAATATTAGATATAAGTAATTAGATAAACAGTATCATTTAGGATAATTGAGATAGAGGATCTAGTTGCGTGATCTGGACTTAAATGCTGATTTAATTTCTGGCTTGACTCTCACTCTAATTATATTTGTCAAATTAGAATTTAAGTAATATAAGTTACCTAATAAAAGTTGTATTAAGAATTATGTCCTCATCATTTTGATGTAATCCTTACTGACCCTAGCTTACGCGGAATCGGCAAGACATAGTCATCACAGGATGGCTATGTCTCAAAGTAGAAGTAAAACGCACATATTCCGCATACTAATGCAACTAAGCCATTAGTGTTAACCAATTGATCAGAATAAAAAATTTCATAATTTTATGTCAAAAACAAATTATATTACTGCAATAAGAGTATTATTTCTTATCTGTGAAACCCATTTAATGGTACATTTAAAAGATATTATGTGTAAAATCACATTTGTCTCTCGAAGATCTAACTGAAGTCACCTCTTGTACACAAAAAATTTTAGTGATTTATGTCTGGCACGAAGTTAATCTTTGGCGATAAATTGCTGGAACAAATTTAATACCTGCTATCAAAAAAAATTACAAAAATGCAAAGGAGATTTATTAATAAATAGGAATTCTATAAGTCGAATGAATCGTTTTGGTTGTTGTATCCAGAGAAAGTATCATTGACATATTTTTTATTAAACATAACCTCTATTAATTTTTTAAAAATCTTTAGCGGAATTAATATATATTTTGTTGGTACAACCTATGTTAATTGAGTATCAATTACTTCAATATATCGAGTTTCATATCTACAAAATGTTTTTCATTTTACAGCAAAATGAAACCTTAAAAAACTGACTTGAGTTTTTGTAAAATGGTGTTATCACCATTTCTTAATATAGAGCTTTAGACCAGTGGCTGGTCTCTGCAAACGTTAGGATGATCAAAATGGTTCAGAGAGCACTGATCTAGAAGATGAGAAAATTATTGATAGTATCCCATTTGTCATTAGCCTATTTCTTTTGCGTACCTCTTAGCGGCATTCTTATATCCACCTTTGGAGACTATTGTTTTTTAGACGCCATATTTGCTACCCAGGCTACTACCAGGGATTGCAATATTGGACCAAAAGTTCAACATCAAGAAGTTCGATATTTTTTAGATCTCAATACCGATAACTCGGTTTTAATGGTAGTAAAATTTTAGAAAAAGAAATAGAAACAAAAACAAAACCCCAAAAACACAGGTGTTTTTTTTTCTTTATTTGCGCAGAGTAAAATATCAAAAAATTATATGTAACTTATAAATTATAAACGTATATAAAGAATCACAACAGAGTAAAGGAACGTCTTATTTGCTTAAATCACAAAAGTGTAAATAACACTGATCTGTGGTCAGTGTTTTTCATCATATAAGTAATGCAACCAAACCGAAGTATTCATCAATGTAGACTTTTTTATGTTCTGTGTTATCCTTATTCATTATTATGGGTTGGCCATTTCGGTGAGTATATATAGAATAAAATCTGCAAAATATTTTCTTGAGCTCTAAGGCATGATGTAATACACGTGAATAACAAACTAATCAATTATAAAATAACGAATATTACGGCATCTTTAGCTCACCACTACAACCTTAGCGCCAAAGATATGCCGTGAATATCAGACTATACGGTGCGTGTGTAGTATCGCCTCATCTGTAATTGGATAAAGTTTGGATTTATTCACATGATGCATCACTTGATTGTATGATGCATCTTGTATTCACTGTCTACTAATTTAGTTTCTTAGAAGACATAAAACGAACACGTATACTATTTAAATATGTTAAATGATTCCCTGAACATATAGCAGAAACAATGGGAAAATGTCTAGTAAATGTACCGGACGTGGGACTTAAACTTAGAATACTAATATTAGGAACTGTACAAATGATCTGCACAATGTAGCTGGGTATCCCGGTATACCAGTATTCCAATCCCTACTTATTACAGAGAAAAAATAGCTACATACGAAGGTAATTGAAAGTTTCTTCCTCTACTTTTTAAACGTATTTGGAACGTTTTCTTGAACAATCCTAGTGAAACTTCTATTAATTTGCGTTTGAATTAATAGAGGCATTGTAGAAAATCAGAGAGCTTTTGGCCTGGCAAATGTAAAAGTACTTTTGAAGCATAATCCGATAACAAGTTGATACCCTCACGGTAGGATTGCACACTGGCATACCGATACTAAATGTCGGTAGCTTGAGCCATTTTTGTATAATTTGTAATACCAGTATTTACAAGTTTAAATACTGTTTTTTTTTTGGTATTTACTAGACGTTTTAAAATTGTCTCCACTCTATGTTCAGGGATCGCCAACATAGCAAAATGGTATACATTTTTGCTTTTATGTCTCCCTAACGAGTGAAATTAGTTAGACTGGGAATATGAAGTTCCATTGTACAATTAAGAGAAGTGATAAAATATGTGAATTATCCAAGAATGCAAGCCAAAACTATGCTATATAGCTCAGAGTGATACTGCACATGCGCAGGATTCGTAGCCTGATATTCGTAAAAAAAAAAGGTTGTAGCTGTGAAGAAAGTGCGTAATATTTCAATACTTTTTAAATTGGTGAGCTTGTTATTCACATTGTATTTGCATATCATTCAGTACAATTGATGCATCATGTCTTTTAAGATCACATTTCAAAATTTTATAATAGTGCCACACACTGAATAGTGATATTTACACTTTTTGTAATGTAAAACAAATAAGATGTTAATTTACTTTTTATGATTCTTCTCTCATATACTCTTTTATAATTTATAAGTTGCAAATTATTTTTTTGTGATATTTACATTCTTAATAAATAAAAACAAAAGAAACACATATGTTTTCTTTGTTTTCCTAAAGTTTCTACTACCGGTATTAAGATATAAAAAATACTGAATCGGTATTGAACTCAATAGTAAATTTTAAATAATTTGAAAATAAAATACCATTATCGTCCAGTTGCTTTTTATGAATTCAAGAACATGAATGCCAAATTGATCTGAATTTCGCTAATCATGCGATGTTTGTAATCGGAACTACCAGGTTATGGGTTTGAATTTATATCACTCAATAAACTACTACTTAGCAGTGGCGTAACGGAGAATATTAGTCTCACCATGAAAAATCAGGTTTTCGGCCTCCTTAAGAACCCTGGACCGGTCCGCAATGCGTAGGTGTACGTTACGCCACTGCTACTTGGCAATCAATATTAAGCACATGAGCATCAGTCAGAAGACACATACTTGGACGAACGTTGATACATCTTAAATAATAAACTTAAAATATCATAACGTACTTTAACTACTGGACTCGAATAGTTTTAAGAGCACCCAAGGGCAAGCACGGTTTTGTTTTAATCAACCACCCAGGGGCTACTGGCAACGGACCTCGTGATTTTGTACCATGATTAAGTGACAAGATTAGCACATGTGATTAACTGCCATTTGTGTCTTTTCGAGATAAATATATTCTCGGCCTCCAACAGTTTTTTTCTTTTCGGTGTTTCGTGAGTGAAATTCAAACTGAGTTCCACAGTACGCCAATGACTAAGATCACGATCATAAGCATTTTTCCAAACCTTGTTTCTAGACTATTGTCACCGGATTATCTTTATAAAACGATGTGTTTAGATTTGTGTAGTTGCATTGTGCTGCCATCTATTATACATTGTTTAAACTAGTGTTTCGGTCTGCTTCGGTACCAGTTTTCCGCCACGGAAAAAAAAAATGTTTACAAATTCGCAGATATGCGCATGCGCTGTCATGTTTTTCCATAACGTTGAAAACTTTGGCAATGACTTTTTATCAATGGTTTTTTATTTTAAACTTCTAAGTTGTAGCCATATCTTTTTAGAGGGCTATATTTTCGCACGGTAATCTCTTAAGCGGGTAATAAACATGATCTTAGCAAAAGTATTACATTGATTATGATGAGCACGTCAAAATGCATATTTTTTGAAAAGACCCATTGATTACAAAATAAAAGCATTTAGCTGCAAATCAAATTATCTACTGTGAACTGCAATAATTATTAGTTTTATCTTCTTATCCAAAACATACCATGTACCTTCAAAAATGGGACAAGTTTATTTAGTTTAGCTCCCAAAGCCAATGAAACAAATTTTGCATTACGCAGTTTTGGAAAACCACAAAATATTTCAACTATCCACTTTTAAACTTGATTCTAAATGTAGTCCTTTGCCATTGTATGAAAGCCTTTGGCTTGAATGTATCCACAAAATTGTAATTATCTGATGGAACTCCGGTATAAGAAACAAGAAATCGCTTTTCAAATTCCACAGATTTCAGCAAACTATCTTGGAATAGAATGATGTCGTACCTGAACCAAAGTCGCGAATGAATGCCGCTCTTTGTAATCACCGTGATATCCTTGCTTTACGCGATTCCGAAGTGTTTATGGGAATGTTCAATCATGGTCGAATTCTTTTTCATTTTTCTGTTTGCGAAAGTTCCACCGTCCCCCGGAAAGCCGCCCTTTAATTCATTTATTTTGAGTAACTTATATAACCAACGGATTGTTCGTTGCCTGCTCTTTCACGTTTCTTTAAACACCTTCAATGAACAGAAAATGCTCCTTACATCACAGATTTTAAGGATTTTACCCAAATAAATGACACCTATAACCCACCCAAAAATTTGTCCCACGCATTTATACATCATTCCAACACTCCAAAAAAGCAAGATGCAGTCAGAGATTTTAAAGTTTAAAAAATATTCAGGACGGTTAAGATAAATGGCACTTATACTCTCAATCATCATTTGCGAATTACAGATCATACAGCACAAATCAAATTTCAACAATGAGTAACAAAAGATCAGTTCAAAAGAAACACACACCGTAATTTTCAAGAAAATGGCAACTGTTATATTTAAGCATTACTTGATCATTGCATTATTATATTATGTAAACATTTTTTATATATTACCTATGTCTGTATACATTAAAAATAATGAAATCAATAATAATAATTTATTCCCTCTGTTTAAATTTTCACTTTAATAAATGTTTTTTTCCAAATCTGATATAAAAGTACATATTTTATGTGCGGCCCGCGAGATTCCCTAACGTTTTTCCGAAGTGACCCGCAAGGTCATTTGGGTTGATCACCTCGTTCTTTGCATTGAAAAACTATCACTTTTCCTGGTAAAAATAATGCCATATTCGAGTACGAAAGCGTTTCTACAAGTAGTTATTGAAAAATTTTATATAGATGGAGTGCTTATTACGTTTAACTTTTGAAGGGCCACTCTGGGGCCATTAAAAAGGTAATAGAAGAAGAGTAAATGGCGATTTCCACTTTTGATTTATTATTAATTATAACTTAATGCTCTTTTTATTAATAAGCTCTTATAATTATTCGGTTCTCAATTTCTGATTAAACTGAAATTTTTAAGTTTTAAGGTATCCGAATATTACCTGAAATCAGGATTTCGCAAGTATAAATGGATATTATTTATGATATTTAGTGTCACACTTAGATTGTAGAAAATGCATATAAAATTGTTTTAAGAATAAGATTACAATAAAAATTATTTAAGTACAATATTTTGACAAAAAAAATGAACATAGAATGATCCGTTTTCAAAATATTCTCCTTTTGTGAAAAAAATGCTTCTATTATAATATTATTTTGTCTGTATATAGCTCAGACCTCTGTACAGAGGCTCAACTAGAATTTTTGAAATATATAACTTAGAAGTGGGTTTATCCATGTTTTACGACAACAGAGGAGAGAAATTTTAAGAAAACAACGCCGATAATTAAAGCTCAATTAGTGGTAACTCTGAAAAATAATTTGAATTGTTCAAAATTCTAGTTGAGCTCGCAGAGAGTAAGTCTGAGAGCTATATACAGGTAAAATATTATTTTAACAGAAGCATTTTTACGAAAGAAAACATCTTGAAAAAAAGGTTATTCTAAGTTAATTTTTGCCTAAATATTGTGTTTCAATAATTTTTTTTTTTGTCAAAAATGTCCTTAAGACGGTTTTATACATGTATTCTAATCTAAGTGACACTCAAATATTATGAAATTATCCATTTTGCGCTTTTAAAATCGCAGTTCTGAACGTAGTCGGATACCTTAAGAAAACGTTTTTCCTTCCGTTCAACAAATGTTAGAAAAAAAAAAATGAGGATTTATATTGTTTTTATATGAAACATTTTGGGGATACTAGGAAAATCTAATTTTAATTCCCGTATTTGAAATTACCATTTCACACATGATGTTGATTTAACAAGCATTTTAGTTCATATTTAAATGGTAGTCAAAAATATTTTGTTGGAAAAACAAAAATTGAAGCTATTTTAAACCTAATACAAATGGGTATTTAAATGAAGTACATAAATTTACTATTATATATAATTTAAAATGATTTCTGTCTTCAAGAAACTGATAAAATATAACATCACACCCCACTTTCTTAGACTCTGAGGAATTGAAAAAAAAAAAATGTTAACAATTTGAAACTAAATGAACTACAATGCTGGAAAACATGTATAGGTAAAGCATTCTGTGTAGATACTTCTGCAGCTTCTGCAGACAAGCCTTAAGATTACACAATCATCAAGTTCTGATTAAATCGCTCATTTTGCTGCCCCACCTAAAAGACGTCACCTAAGTTTCTAAAATGTGTATAGAGCAGATATCAAAGAAAAGCTGTCTAATCTTTTTAAGCAGATGTTTTATTTAAAAAAATATATATATAAAGAAGTTATCTAAATACCGGAATGTGAATTTTATTGGTTTAACCTTTCATCAGAAAAAAGTTTACCAACGTGAAGGTATTCAAAATATAAATTTTCTGATATCTCTAAGCACTCCAAGCAATTTAAGTCTAGCTTAAAAGTCACAGCTAATTGAAATGGCATCCACGATTATAAGTATAAAGAATCACGCATAAATTTAATTATTTGAATAACGTATTTTAATATTTCGAATCTAAGGAATCATTGGGAATATGTTTTAGAAAAAAAAATAGCACAGATACAAATTTTTAAGTTTTCCATTGCTGATCAATTCAATCACTGTATGTGTAATTATTTGATTTATATTTAAATACGAATATTAAAGTAATGGAACTATTACTAATAAAAGCTACTATTACTAATAAAAATTGGTACTTACGTTATTAACCTCATACCATTGGGGACCTGGGGCAAATTTTAACAATTGGTCATAAATTGTAAAATCTCCATTGTTATATCTCTTTGTACGGAAGTAGCTAAAAGAATGTAATATATGAAATGCTTAAAATATAATTAAATAAAGAAATAATAAAATAACAAAATTATATGATGGTTTAGAAATAAAATTGCAAAATTAAAAGATAAGAAATAAAATAACAAAATTAAATAATAATAAAGAAATAAAATTAAAAAGAACTTATATATACGTATTATACCATCGATCTATTTCTTGAAATCAAAAGACATCGCCAAATGGCTCTATACAGCCAATAGTGCAAACCGTTCTCGTGCAAGTGTGAACAATAGTAAGAATGACACAATTTGGTAAAAGTTTTTTATTGACGATGTCTTTTGATTTGGCGAAATCGGTCGACGGTATATATTATACAAGTAACAATTAAACTGATAGTTTCAATTTCAATTAAACACAAACTCAGTTGCGCAACAGCTCATAAAGGCCAGGGCTTACTGTGCCCATCTCAGTGTACGTGGCCATTGGGTGGTGAGGTGTATGAGAAAATGTTCCGATCAGGTGGTCAGTGAAAGGCTGAGTCGAGGATAGTCGAGGGATGAAAGGCTTGCCCAGCCCGAGGATAGAACCTCGAACCTGTGGAGGGGAATCGCGATACGCTACCACTCGGTCACTGCGCCTATTTCAATTACAATTACCAATGCAAGGGATAAAAGTTCTAGTAAGTTACGAATTATTTTGATTTAAATTTTATTACATGAGGAAAATGTTATTGCTCAGAATTCAGTAACGCGATTCGTTTAAAATGAAACATTTTATTTCTCTGACTCCAATGTACCTTTCATTTTTTATTAATAATAATATTACTAGTTGTACTACATCAACATTTAACAGAATTTGTAAAATCATTTAAATTTATCACAAACAGAACGCTTAAGAGTTTTGAAAAAGAGTAATTTAGATTTAATTATAATTTTAAATATTCTATTCTTATCAAGGTGCATTTATTACGTCTTCAGAGTTTTAAATATTTTTAACTCATTAAAAGTGATTATTCAGCGTAAAACACGATAGAGAATTAAAATTACTATGCTAATTTTCCAATGTAGAAATAAATGACATGCAAAATTCGATAAGAAGTTTCAAAATCCATGCATTATTTTTTTTTTCTTTAAAAAGAAGAAAATATTTGTAATAGTTAAGAATGCAATTAAAAATTCTATTTTAAGCAATTGACATAGTTTGTAAAACTTGCCGGACACCTAAAACCATTGAGTCTTTGAACTAAAAACATCCGAAAGAATTTTATTTCAGATAGCAGGTCAAACAAATTCCACCCACCAACCTCACTGGACGGAATTCTTTTGTCGGAGTGGCTTCTAAAATTACAAGAAAAGAATTTAATATTTTACTTTCCTTCCAGAAAAAGAGACTGAATCTAATATTGTGAAGTGTAGGGGTCCGAGAAAAAAAAGGTAATCCTTCCTTAGAATTTCCAGGTAGTTCGTGTTCTTATACCTACCGAAATTCAGGGGTGGTGTCGAGTGATTGGATTTACAAATATCTGAAACACCGTTGGATTTTCGAAGCTATCCAAATATTATCTGGAACAAAAAAATTCTCTTTGTAATCTAGTCGATCCGAATTATATATAATTTATAATCCAATAAAACAGTATTCTAGATATTTTATAATTTATAAGTTTGTACAATTTGTGTGTAAATATCTTTTGATTTGTAGGAGGTTGAAGACTAAAACAATCCGAAAACCTCTAATCAGACTTACAACTACTTTCATAAAAAATGTTTTATTCTGAATGCGTTAACAAGGTCTCAGATTCAAATATTTAAAATTTTAATTTCTTTCTTTATATCATTGCTTTTGAATTCAATGACGTAAGTTTTGAATGGTCAGAATGCAATAGACGGTGAATTCTATTAAAGGTTTTTTGAATTTTAGAATGTACTGAGTGCTTCTTTTAAAATGCCTGTTTGATGAAATGGAACTTATTCAATTCCATTACTGCAATACATATATGGTATTTTTGAAATATTACATTTGTGAAAAGTAAAAAATAAAAATATTCCAGTGAAATTTACTGTATTTTAAGTCTATATGTATAACAATTGAATTTATACACATTTTGCTTTCTTTTTCAATTTTTGCATTTCAAATGACTTAGATGAATTTCAAAATGAACTATTTAATTTTGTGTATCTAAATATTGTACGTGAATGAAGCATTCTCTTATATTTTAGAAAATTCCAGTCTTTCAGAAAACTGTCGAACAGTGAATGAAATTAAAGAAAAACTTTTGCGTAGCAAATAATTCAATTTTCAGATAATTAGTTTTGTGTTTTGTTTTTGATTAATTACATTTAAAATCAGTGTTTTCAAATTGTGGGGATGCCCCTAAAGTGCATGACACTTATGATGAACATATTAAAAAATCGAAAACAAAAGTTAATTTTAAAAAATCATTAATTTACTGAAATTAAACTAGCAAAATACATTCTGATATAATAAAAAATAAAATACAAGTTTACACTGAGATAATACACTTATAAATGTATCAGTACTACACAATATATTTTATAATTAATTTACCTATGACCACATGGGCTTGTCACATATATAAAATAATAAACAAAACTAATACTTATCTTGATAATTTGTACGATTTATTATTAATCCCTAACTGCCGATGCGCGTATGTGATGTATCGAAAGGGGGAATAAAGAAGCAAATTCTCTGAAATATGAAATCGTCAAACAATTTCAAGGTCCTTTTATTGCATTCCAAAGCCTTTGGAATAATTTTATGAATAGTAGTGCACAGAAAAGATCGTACTTCGGAAAGAAGTATATATACGTCTGTGGTAATTAATGCTTTGGCTGAGAGACGTTTACTTACGCCAGTGGCACTTAAGAGGTTAAAATCATATTGCAGTTTTAGCTTCAAATTATAGGATTATTGAATTTAATACAATGTTATTGTATGGAGGAGGGGCGCGATTAAAATTATAATTGAATATTGGGTCGCAAATATTGAAACTTTGAGAAACACTGCTTTAAATAATTGAAAAAAATAAAGATAATTGATTATAATTTTTACATAGTACATAAAAAGGTTCGGCTTCGCTTTAATAAATTTGTTTTGGTCATTTTATTTAAAAAAAGATCCTTTATTTTTTATGTATAACAAATAACGATGGCAAGTTAAAAATGTAACTAATTTTTGTTTATCAAAATGGCTTCTTTAATGTCATTTGTAAGAATTTTTTGAAAGAGGAAAATGTACTTGTGTGTGCATACTAACACCATGGCAATGATTTATCGTCAAAAGTTGATCTAAAAATATTTTATATGCTATGGAAACATATTTGATACCATCTGAGGGTAAACTCTCTCAAAGTCGTTAACGGCGTGCGATTGATACTTAAGTACCCATTTAATGTTATTTAAAGAAAAGTAGAAAATATTTATGAAATTAAAAGAATGTTAAAATACTGTAGAATATTCAGTAACCACACGATATAAAGGACTTAGATTTCGGTTCGAATTCTACTTAATCGATGATTTCAATCCTGATGTAGAACCCGAAATCTTTCCTCTTTTTCCCAGAGAGTGATTGTAAAATCCTTTTAAGAAAACCGGTTAATCAACCCAAATTTAACACAAAAAAGCAGGTTTTATAGGGCATACAAACCCTTTAGTTCTTAAGGGTTGGTGGTCGTAAATAGAAATTCACTTTAAAAATGCATGTAGTGTGACGTCTCTCGCGTCTTTCTGATTAACATGACTCCTATGTTCTTTGACGGCCACGATTAATGGCAAAACTTATCCAACCCAATACCAAGAAGAGAAACGGATCGAATATGTAAATGAGATATACTATAAAAGGATAGCGTGGCAAACCTAGATATAGCGTAGCAGGCTCAGAGATTGTATTGTGGAATTATTCTGATCGATAGAGTGATAAAGCTTAGTGTGAAATCTTGAGGATCAAGAATTAGCTGCCTTGCGGATCAAGAATCTTCATATATAAAGTTTATAGATTATATTCTCTAGGTCAAGGAACCAGAACTGGAAAAGGTAATATTAGATATAAGTAATTAGATAAACAGGATTATTTAGGATAATTGAGATAGAGGATCTAGTTGCGTGATCTGACTTAAATACGGGATTTAATTTGGGCTTGACTCTCACTCTAATTATATTTGTCAAATTAGAATTTAAGTAATATAAGTTACTCTTAATAAAAGTTGTATTAAGAATTATGTCTCATCATTTTGATAATCCCACACCTCTAGCTTACGCGGAACCGGCAAGACATAGTCATCACAGGATGGCTATGTCTCAGTAGAAGTAAACGCACACATATTCCGCATACTAATGCAACTAAGTCATTAGTGTTAACCAATTGATCAGAATAAAAATTCTCATAATTTTATGTCAAAAACAAATTATATTACTGCAATAAGAGTATTATTTCTTATCTGTGAAAACCCATTTAATGGTACATTTTAAAGATATTATGTAAAAATCACATTTGTCTCTCGAAGATCTAATCAGGTCACTCTTGTATCAATAAAATTTTTAGTGATTTATGTCTGGCACGAAGTTAATCTTTGGCGATAAATTGCTGGAATAAATTTAATACTCAAGTATCAAAAAAAAATTACAAAAAATGCAAAGGAGATTTATTAATAAATAGGAATTTATAAGTCGAATGAATGTTTGGTTGTTGTATCCAGAGAAAGACCATTGACATATTTTATTAAACATAACCTCTATTAATTTTTTAAAAATCTTTAGCGGAATTAATATATATTTTGTTGGTACAACCTATGTTAATTGAGTATCAATTACTTCAATATATCGAGTTTCATATCTTACAAAACAAGTTTTTCATTTTTACAGCAAATGAAACCTTAAAAACTGACTTGAGTTTTTGTAAAATGGTGTTATCACCATTTCTTAATATGGGAGCTTTAGACCAGTGGTCTCAAATCTATTAGATGATCAAAATGGTTCAGAGAGCACTGATCTAGAAGATGAAAATTATTGATAGTATCCCATTTGTCATTAGCCTATTTCTTTTGCGTACCTCTTAGCGGCATTCTGAGTATCCCACCTTGGAGACTATTGTTTTTTTAGACGCCATATTTGCTTACCCAGGCTTACTACCAGGGATTGCAATATTGGACCAAAAGTTCAACACTGGGGTATTCGATATTTTTTAGATCTCAATACCGGGATACCGGTTTTAATATCGGTAGTAAAAATTTTAGAAAAAGAAATAGAAACAAAACAAAAAAACCCCAAAAAACACAGGTGTTTTTTTTCTTTTATTTGCGAGAGTGTAAATATCACAAAAAATTATATGTAACTTATAAATTATAACTGTATATAAAGAATCACAACAGAGTAAAGGAACGTCTTATTTGTTTAAATCACAAAAAAGTGTAAATAACACTGATCTGTGGTCAGTGTTTTTCATCATATAAGTAATGAAACCAAACCGAAGTATTATCAACAGACTTTTTTTTATGTTCTGGAAAGTTATCCTTATTCATTATTATGGGTTACTATTTATGAGTATATATAGAATAAATCTGCAAAATATTTTGAGCCCTAAGGCATGATGTGAAAATACAATGTGAATAACAAACTAATCAATTATAAAAATAACGAAATATTACGCACTTTATTCACCACTACAACCTTGTTTCTAAAGATACGAATATCAGACTACAAATACTGCGCGTGTGTAGTATCGCTCTGATCTGTAATTGGATAGCTTGGATGATTCACATATTTTATCACTTGATTGTATGATGCATCTTTGTATTCACTGTCTAATTAATTTAGCCCTTAGGAAGACATAAAAACGAACACGTATACTATTTAGCTATGCTGTCGATTCCTGAACATATAGCAGAAACAATTTTAAAAATGTCTAGTAAATACCGAAAAAACGGGACTTAAACTTGTGAATACTAATATTACAAAACTGTACAAATGACTCAAAATACCGGTGTTCGGTATCCCGGTATACCAGTATTCCAATCCCTACTTATTACAGAGAAAAAATAGCTACATACGAAGGTACTGAAAGTTTCTTTCCTACTTTTAAACGTATTTGAACGTTTTGAACAATCCTAGTGAAACTTCTATTAATTTGCGTTTGAATTAATAGAGGCATTGTAGAAAATCAGAGAGCTATCGGCAACAAAAGTACTTTTGAAGCATAATCCGATAACAAGTTGATACCTCACGGGTAGGGATTGCAATACTGGCATACCGGGATACTAAATACCGGTAGCTTGAGCCATTTGTATAATTTTGTAATACCAGTTTTTAAAAGTTTAAATATTTTTTTTTTTTTTTTTTTGGTATTTACTAGACGTTTTTAAAATTGTCTCCACTCTATGTTCAGGGATCGCCAACATAGCAAAATGGTATACATTTTTGCTTTTATGTCTCCCTAACGAGTGAAATTAGTTAGACTGGGAATATGAAGTTCCATTGTACAATTAAGAGAAGTGATAAAATATGTGAATTATCCAAGAATGCAAGCCAAAACTATGCTATATAGCTCAGAGTGATACTGCACATGCGCAGGATTCGTAGCCTGATATTCGTAAAAAAAAAGGTTGTAGCTGTGAAGAAAGTGCGTAATATTTCAATACTTTTTAAATTGGTGAGCTTGTTATTCACATTGTATTTGCATATCATTCAGTACAATTGATGCATCATGTCTTTTAAGATCACATTTCAAAATTTTATAATAGTGCCACACACTGAATAGTGATATTTACACTTTTTTGTAATGTAAATAAATAAGATGTTAATTTACTTTTTTATGATTCTTCTCTCATATACTCTTATAATTTATAAGTTGCAAATTATTTTTTTGTGATATTTACATTCTTAATAAAACGGCAAATAAAACAAAGAAACACATATGTTTTCTTTGTTTTCCTAAAGTTTCTACTACCGGTATTAAGATATAAAAAATACTGAATACCGGTATTGAACTCACGAGTAATTTTTAATAATTTGAAAATAAAATACCATTATCGTCCAGTTGCTTTTTTATGAATTCAAGAACATGAATGCATAAATTGATTCGAATTTCGCTAATCATGCGATGTTTGTAATCGGAACTACCAGGTTATGGGTTTGAATTTATATCACTCAATAAACTACTACTTAGCAGTGGCGTAACGGAGAATATTAGTCTCACCATGAAAAATCAGGTTTTCGGCCTCCTTAAGAACCCTGGACCGGTCCGCAATGCGTAGGTGTACGTTACGCCACTGCTACTTGGCAATCATTAAGCATGAGCATCGTCAGAAGACATACTTGGACGAACGTTGATACATCTTAAATAATAAACTTAAAATATCATAACGTACTTTAACTACTGGACTCGAATAGTTTTAAGAGCACCCAAGGGCAAGCACGGTTTTGTTTTAATCAACCACCCAGGGGCTACTGGCAACGGACCTCGTGATTTTGTACCATGATTAAGTGACAAGATTAGCACATGTGATTAACTGCCATTTGTGTCTTTTCGAGATAAATATATTCTCGGCCTCCAACAGTTTTTTTTTTCTTTCGGTGTTTCGTGAGTGAAATTCAAACTGAGTTCCACAGTACGCCAATGACTAAGATCACGATCATAAGCATTTTTCCCCCAAACCTTTGTTTCTAGACTATTGTCACCGGATTATCTTTATAAAACGATGTGTTTAGATTTGTGTAGTTGCATTGTGCTGCCATCTATTATACATTGTTTAAACTAGTGTTTCGGTCTGCTTCGGTACCAGTTTTCCGCCACGGAAAAAAAAAATGTTTACAAATTCGCAGATATGCGCATGCGCTGTCATGTTTTTCCATAACGTTGAAAACTTTGGCAATGACTTTTTATCAATGGTTTTTTATTTTAAACTTAAGTTGTGGGAAGCATATCTTAGAGGCTATATTTAATGCACTTAAGCGGTAATAAACATGATCTTAGCAAAAGTATTACATTGATTATGATGAGCACGTCAAAATGCATATTTTTTGAAAAAGACCCATTGATTACAAAATAAAAGCATTTAGCTGCAAATCAAATTATCTACTGTGAACTGCAATAAATTAGCTTCATCTCTACTGAAATATAACATAATTCGTGTAAATAATGTTGATTAGTTGGCTGTATTTTTCCAGGTTTAATTAAGAATAGAACAATTTAAAAATGGTATTACATGAAATGAAAACTATAAATATTTTCAATTGACTATGAACTTGATTTGTTCGGCTTAAGTTACTACAGTTCTTTTGAGCAACTCAAAGGTTATTAGTGACGATCATAATTCTGACCAATAGTCAAATGAAAATTTTTAGGACCATTTTAAACATTGTGACCACATCACATGTTACCCCATTATGGACGATTGACGGAATCAAACTTGAAATCAAGAATCGGCTTAGAATCTCAAAAACAATGAGATTCCTTGTGCCTGCAAACCATCTGAATAATATAAAAGACTATAAACATATATTGTAATTTGAACTAAAGTTCAAATAATTAATGCCATTTTTATTCACCAGATTTTTGCTTGACAAGACTTGAAGGTTTTGAGAACAAAAGTTCGACACGGCTTTCTACCGCGACCATATTATCTCTTTTCATTTTTCTATTGCGGGAGTGTCTAACACGCGGCCCTCCAGTACGTAAGTTGCGGCCCGCCCACTCCCTTTAAAAATTTTAAATATCAGGTTTTTAAAGTTTTTCATTTTGAAATTTATTTGAGGGGAAATTTATATATATATATAAATCTACAATGTATTTGCCTGTTACCTGTTCTTGCTTTAAAATAAATTCTCTTTAATAATAGAAATGTCTTTAAGATTAAAATAGATTTATATTTTATCAAATAGTCACATTGGATTTTACTATAATAAATTACTTTTTTAATAAATTCCAAATTGCACTAAGCATATCCTTTACTATGGATGATACATGATTCACTGTGTGCGTGGCTTTCATTTCTTCTCCTTTTCTGTTTGGAATACCCAAAAAGCAAGATGCAGTCAGAGATGTTTTTAAAGTTTAAAAAAAATATTCAGGACGGTTAAGATAAATGGCAATTTATACTTAATCATTTGCGCGAATTACAGATTACAGCACAATCAAATTTCAACAATGAGTAACAAAAGATCAGTTCAAAAGAAACACACACCGTAATTTTCAAGAAAATGGCAACTGTTATATTTTAAGCATTACTTGATCATTGCATTATTATATTATGTAAACATTTTTATATTACCTATGTCTGTATACATTAAAAATAATGAAATCAATAATAATAATTTATTCTGTTTAAATTTTCACTTTAATAAATGTTTTTTTTCCAAATCTGATATAAAAGTACATATTTTTATGTGCGGCCCGCGAGATTCTAACGTTTTTCCGAAGTGACCCGCAAGGTCATTTGGGTTGACTACCCCTGTTCTTTTGCATTGAAAACTATCACTTTTCCTTAAAATAATGCCATTCGAGTACGAAAGGTTTCTACAAGTAGTTATTGAAAAATTTTATAGATGGAGTGCTTATTAACGTTTAACTTTGAAGCCACTCTGGGGCCATTAAAAAGGTAATAGAAGAAGAGTAAATGGCGATTTAATTTTGATTTATTATTAATTATAACTTAATGCTCTTTTTTATTAATAAGCTCTATAATTATTCGGTTCTCAATTTCTGATTAAACCAAATTTTTAGTTTCTTTAAGGTATCCGAATACATTCGGAACCGTGATTTCGCAAAAGCGTATAAATGGATAATATTTATGATATTTAGTGTCACACTTAGATTAGAAAATGCATATAAAATTGTTTTAAGAATAAGATTACAATAAAAAATTATTTAAGTACAATATTTTGACAAAAAATGAACATAGAATGACCCGTTTTCAAAATATTCTCCTTTTGTGAAAAATGCTTCTATTATAATATTATTTTGTCTGTATATAGCTCAGACCTCTGTACAGAGGCTCAACTAGAATTTTTGAAATATATAACTTAGAAGTGGGTTTATCCATGTTTTACGACAACAGAGGAGAGAAATTTTAAGAAAACAACGCCGATAATTAGTTCAATTAGTGGTAACTCTGAAAATAATTTGAATTGTTCAAAAATTCTAGTTGAGCCTCTGCAGAGAGGTCTGAGCTATATACAGGTAAAATATTATTTTAACAGAAGCATTTTTTACGAAAGAAAAACATCTTGAAAAAAGGTTATTCTAAGTTAATTTTTTGCCTAAATATTGTGTTTCAATAATTTTTTTTGTCAAAATGTCCTTAAGACGGTTTTATACATGTATTCTAATCTAAGTGACACTAAATATTATGAAAATTATCCATTTTTGCGCTTTTTTAAAATCGCAGTTCTGAACGTAGTCGGATACCTTAAGAAACGTTTTTCTTCCGTTCAACAAATGTTAGAAAAAAATGAGGATTTATATTGTTTTTTATATGAAACATTTTGGGGATACTAGAAAATCTAATTTTAATTCCCGTATTTGAAATTACTCATTTCACACATGATGTTGATTTAACAAGCATTTTTAGTTCATATTTAAAATGGTAGTCAAAAATATTTTGTTGGAAAAACAAAATTGAAGTATCTTTAAACCTAATACAAATGGGTATTTAAATGAAGTACATAAATTTACTATTATATATAATTTAAAATGATTTCTGTTCAAGAAACTGATAAAATATAACATCACAACGACTTTCTCTTAGACTCTGAGAATTGAAAAAAAAAATGTTAACAATTTGAAACTAAATGAACTACAAAATGCTGAAAACATGTATAGGTAAAAAAAAAGCATTCTGTGTAGATACTTCTTGCAGTCAGTAGACAAGCCTAATGATTACACAATCATCAAGTTCTGGATTAACTCGTTCATTTTTGCTGCCCCACCTAAAAGACGTCACCTAAGTTTCTAAAATGTGTATATAGAGCAGATATCAAAGAAAGGTCTAATCTTTTAAGCAGATGTTTTTATTTAAAAAAATATATATAAAGAAGTTATCTAAATACCGAATGTATTTATTGATGAACTTTTCATCAGAAAAAAAGTTTACCAACGTGAAGGTATTCAAAATATAAATTTTTCTGATATTCTAAGCACTCCAAGCAATTTAAGTCTAGCTTAAAAGTCACAGCTAATTGAAATGGCATCCACGATTATAAGTATAAAGAATCACGCATAAATTTAATTATTTGAATAACGTATTTTAATATTTCGAATCTAAGGAATCATTGGGAATATGTTTTAGAAAAAAAAATAGCACAGATACAAATTTTTAAGTTTTCCATTGCTGATCAATTCAATCACTGTATGTGTAATTATTTGATTTATATTTAAATACGAATATTAAAGTAATGGAACTATTACTAATAAAAGCTACTATTACTAATAAAAATTGGTACTTACGTTATTAACCTCATACCATTGGGGACCTGGGGCAAATTTTAACAATTGGTCATAAATTGTAAAATCTCCATTGTTATATCTCTTTGTACGGAAGTAGCTAAAAGAATGTAATATATGAAATGCTTAAAATATAATTAAATAAAGAAATAATAAAATAACAAAATTATATGATGGTTTAGAAATAAAATTGCAAAATTAAAAGATAAGAAATAAAATAACAAAATTAAATAATAATAAAGAAATAAAATTAAAAAGAACTTATATATACGTATTATACCATCGATCTATTTCTTGAAATCAAAAGACATCGCCAAATGGCTCTATACAGCCAATAGTGCAAACCGTTCTCGTGCAAGTGTAAACAATAGTAAGAATGACACAATTTGGTAAAAGTTTTTTATTGACGATGTCTTTTGATTTGGCGAAATCGGTCGACGGTATATATTATACAAGTAACAATTAAACTGATAGTTTCAATTTCAATTAAACACAAACTCAGTTGCGCAACAGCTCATAAAGGCCAGGGCTTACTGTGCCCATCTCAGTGTACGTGGCCATTGGGTGGTGAGGTGTATGAGAAAATGTTCCGATCAGGTGGTCAGTGAAAGGCTGAGTCGAGGATAGTCGAGGGATGAAAGGCTTGCCCAGCCCGAGGATAGAACCTCGAACCTGTGGAGGGGAATCGCGATACGCTACCACTCGGTCACTGCGCCTATTTCAATTACAATTACCAATGCAAGGGATAAAAGTTCTAGTAAGTTACGAATTATTTTGATTTAAATTTTATTACATGAGGAAAATGTTATTGCTCAGAATTCAGTAACGCGATTCGTTTAAAATGAAACATTTTATTTCTCTGACTCCAATGTACCTTTCATTTTTTATTAATAATAATATTACTAGTTGTACTACATCAACATTTAACAGAATTTGTAAAATCATTTAAATTTATCACAAACAGAACGCTTATGAGTTTTGAAAAGAGTAATTTAGATTTAATTATAATTTTAAATATTCTATTCTTATCAAGGTGCATTTATTACGTCTTCAGAGTTTTAAATATTTTTAACTCATTAAAAGTGATTATTCAGTGTAAAACACGATAGAGAATTAAAATTACTATGCTAATTTTCCAATGTAGAAATAAATGACATGCAAAATTCGATAAGAAGTTTCAAAATCCATGCATTATTTTTTTTCTCTTTAAAAAGAAGAAAATATTTGTAATAGTTAAGAATGCAATTAAAAATTCTATTTTAAGCAATTGACATAGTTTGTAAAACTTGCCGGACACCTAAAACCATTGAGTCTTTGAACTAAAAACATCCGAAAGAATTTTATTTCAGATAGCAGGTCAAACAAATTCCACCCACCAACCTCACTGGATGGAATTCTTTTGTCGGAGTGGCTTCTAAAATTACAAGAAAAGAATTTAATATTTTACTTTCCTTCCAGAAAAAGAGACTGAATCTAATATTGTGAAGTGTAGAGGTCCGAAGAAAAAAAGGTAATCCTTCCTTAGAATTTCCAGGTAGTTCGTGTTCTTATACCTACCGAAATTCAGGGGTGGTGTCGAGTGACTGGATTTACCAATATCTGAAACACCGATGGATTTTCGAAGCTATCCAAATATTATCTGGAACAAAAAAATTCTCTTTGTAATCTAGTCGATCCGAATTATATATAATTTATAATCCAATAAAACAGTATTCTAGATATTTTATAATTTATAAGTTTGTACAATTTGTGTGTAAATATCTTTTGATTTGTAGGAGGTTGAAGACTAAAACAATCCGAAAACCTCTAATCAGACTTACAACTACTTCTCTTTAGAATATTTTAATCTGAAAAGTAAAAGTTCACAAGTCAAGAAAAAGCCCCTTATATAAATATTAGCAATTTATATACTCGCTCGCTTCCCAGGGCATTTCATAACAAAGTAAGAGATCTCTATCTCAAAAATCTCTCTCTCTTTTTAGGTTATTGTTATCTAAGTCTTAACATTAAGACTTCGATTGCATTGAAAAATATTTTTACAGATTTAAAAAAGAGAAAAAATCTTTCATTTCTAAAACAGAAGTATTTTTATTAATTCCCTGTAGCCCTTCCCCCTTGTAATCAACTTCTTCAAACACAATTTTTAGCGGATCTCTTGTTATTAAAAAATCTAAAACACTATACCTGTATCAGGTCTGTAAGTCTTACTTGGTAGGGATAAAGCTAGGGTCAGATTGTTCAAAAATGGGGATTTTTTTCATCTATAACAGGGGTGGGCAGACTCTTTTAGGGTATATATACGAGCTACTTCTTTTTCAAGTTGTTACGGTTCACCCAGTGTCAGTGTCACACGCAAGGAAGTGGTGGGGAGGGTCCTCCCTCATAGCTGTTGATTTTTTTCCGATTGATTATAATCCCATGTATATAGTACGTAGAACTTAATTAAGTATTTGTTATGAATAATTTTTTAATTAATTAATGCTGATTATTTATTCAGTAATATATTTTTAGTGTATAGTTTTTTGTTCGCGACGATCTACAAAATCAAAAAAAAAAAAAAAATGTTTGGCTGCGTATTGGAGTATGATATGAGAATGGTAGACTTTTCACCCTTGTGTTCTCCAATGCCCAGTGTCGTAGGTGTGGTGAGGTAGCAAAAAATGTGCAATATCTTAATAATAAGTACGGAATATGTACTTGACAACAGAATTAAATAAAAAACTAACACTTTTTTAAAGCCGCGTTTCACGCAAAAAGCGATACAAACATAATAACAACAGCCACAAATATAAAAATACCAAATGATGCATTTGTAATCAAGCAATTCAAAATACATAAAAAAAAAGACATTTAGAAGTAAAGTTAGTTTTTGTTGTTATAGTCACAGTAGAAGACTTGGTCTGCATACTTCAGCCAAACTTGAATATTTCCGTCTGCTAATTCTTCAGGCGGTCACTTCTAAATGTCTTGGTGGTCGACAAGTCGATCGCGATCTACGTAATGTCCACCCCGAATCTATAACATTCTTCTCCCACAACCCCTAGGGCTGCGGTTCTTGAACTATCAGCCACCACTGTCCCCTTTTTATGAATCAGGTTGCATCGCGGATCCCGAAGATTTTGAACATTCATCCCCGACTTAATATTCTTGATCAAAACACAAATTCTTGTGTCGAGTTTCTTCATTGGAGACTTAAGTAATCTACTTTAGTATGGAACTTCTTTCGAATTTCCACGAGGCCTTTCAAAGCTTGTAAAAGATTGAAATCTCAACATTACATGAGAAACTCCGCAGACCACTGTTGAGAACCGCTGCTCTTAGAAGTCGATGTTCGCAAAACCAGTTTCTACTCAACAAAGAAAACATACTGAATTTCATGTTTATAGGTCATAGTTGAAAAAAAATTTTTTTTTAAACTATGACCTATAAACATGAAATTCGGTATTCTCCGCAATCCCTCTGGGAGTTGATTTCCACAAAACCCATTATTACTTGATCTCTACTCCGCAGAAGAAACATGCTTTCCAAGTTTCAAGTTTGTAAGCACTAAGTTAAAAAATGAGAAATTTTTAGTACGGTTCTGCGCAATCTCCCTTGGCAGTCGATTTCCACAAGTTTCGCTCTTATCGGATATCTATTCGACAAAAGAAACATGCTTATAAAATTTCAAATCTGCAGGTCTAATAGCTCGAAAATGAATTTTTGTCTATAACACTCCCTTAACTTATGTGTTGATTTTCGAAACACCCGTTCTTAGAGGACCTATACTCATTAAAAGGAATATTCCTGCCAAATTTTAAGACAGTAGGTCTAATGAGTGAGTGTCGCTTTTTTCCTTTATATATATGGATTTCAAAAAATGTACTACCTTGTAAAAATTTAAAGACCACTTAGTTCATAATTACCTCTTAACTTTTTTTTTAACGTGCCGCAAACACTTGAGAACAATTACTTAATTGCTTCAGCCTCAAACCTTGCGTGCGTTTCCTAATGTAAAAATGACGTCCATTTGGTTCTGTTGTAAGGTAACAAATTAAAAATAAAAGAGTTTCCCTTGTTATAGTCGAGCAAGTGCTTTGTTAACTGGGTTACTAGCTCTCACGAATCATTCTCGAATATATTTGAATTTTATGACATTAATTTCTAAATTACTTACATTAATACATAAATCTGTTATTTCAAAGGAGTGAATAGATATTTCAAGTGTATTCGAAGGCCACATAAAACAATTTCAAATATATTTCTTATTCATACAATAATTTGTTTACTGTATTAAAAATATTTTATAAAGAGAATATTTTTCTACAGATCGATTTGCAAATGTGGGTTGGTGAAGTTAGAATTTTTTCGGCGATTTTTCAATTCCTACTATTAGCTCGCACTATCTGTATATTTATTTATTTATCTTGGTTGAATTTCCAATCGTTAATAAAATACATTTTTTAAAGCACTGAATTGAGCTGAAATTTTATATATAGGATCATTTTGGATGACAATACAATAATTTAACTATAATTCAGAAATATTAATTGATTAAAACTAATTATTCAAAGAATTACAAATACAGCCACGTTGGCGACTTAGCAACCATTTTGGCGACTTGTGTCAAAACTTGAAAAGGTTTATTTCTCACGTGTTAAAGCATTCAGTTAGACTGAAATTAAAAGAGGACAATACGATACTTTAATGATAATTAAAAACACAAATGACCACTTAATGTTGTGATTCTGTCCTATGTATAAACATATTTATATTAATTGTAACTATTTAATAAAAAGTAGGTAAAATAAAATTTTTCGTTGTTGATCTAAGTAAGAACTGACTTAAAAACTATTTTTTTATATTACTTGTTTTTTTATCTATTTATGCACAGACTATGGATATGTGCCGATTTTTTAACAGATATCAAAATAGAACATTCGAAACGAAATAATATAAAACACAAATTCGAATGTATAGGAAGAATTATGGAAATTTAGAGAGAATTAATGAGACATTTTAACATTAGGAAGTAAGAATTATACCCTTTCTAAAAAAATAAAGACTTTTTTTGAGAAGAAATAAACTTTTTGAAGTTATACTTCTTTTGGGGCGTTAGAGAAATAGAATGAGGGTAAATGTTTACATTGCGCGCATTTGGATAATAATTAGAATAAAACCTTTAACAATACATTATTTTGTCAAAGATATTTTTCACACATACTATAAAAATCATTTTCGAAAAAAATGTACAGTACATATCCAAGAAATATCGTTCAAGAAAAACTGAAGCCAATCTAAAAAAAAAAAAAACCTTATAAATCGGCAATGAATATCGAGGCCGGATTTTTAGTTTTCCAACAAGAAAACAACTTTCTGTTTATTCTAACAAGAATGTGTCATTAAAAAAAACATCTGAAGATTTTAAATAAACTCAGTTTCCCAACAGCCCATGAGGGCCAGGGCCTACTGTGCCCAACTCAGTATACGTGACCGCTGAGGTGCATGAGCAGATGCCACGTCCAGGTGGTCAGTCCGAAGCGAGACCCCCAGTGTTTAAGCTCCCAAGCAAGCTTGGTACTCATTTATCGACCTACTGCAGTAGGAAAGAAAGGCTGAGTCGACCTTGCACAGTCAAAGAATAGAACCCGGAATGTGGCGAGGAAGTGCGATACGCAACCACTCAACCACTCTGCTGTTGCCGATTTTAAATAACGAATCTATATATTGTGACGGGGTATATCGCGCCTTTTCACTCATCCTCTTGAGAAATCTTTGAGGCTAATTGCATTTCAATCCAACCTTCTCAAGAAGAAAACGCAATATGCAGATTAGTGAATGATTATGTGTATTGGAGCTTTTGCATTCGCGAAATGTCGGCTGGAGGCCGGATAGTATCATAAGAGACATATAGAAGTCGGTTAGAAGCCAGAAAATGGCATAGAAGCTGGAATAATATTAAAGGATTCAAGTACAAGAGGAGGATACAAAGCTTGGTTACTGATCGCCTTGTGATATCAGTAAGAGAATGATTATTAAAGTTTAATTATAGAGCGGACTCTAGCTAGTTAAGGAATCTGCTATAGATAAAGTTTCGGAGGTTAATTTATCACAAAGATAGTGAGTAGGATTTCAGGTGCTAATTTAACTTAGTATTAATAATTGTCGTATCATTCCTGATCTGTTTTTCCTAGTAAGACTTGTGTTGTATTGATTGCTACATATTGAGATAATAGTAAACTAGATTTATTATGGAAGGTTCGAGTGGTCAATCATTTATTCCTACAAATCTAGGTCGCGTGGATGAAGAGATGATACCCCCGGGAAGGGGGTATCACAATATATAAAAATGGATATTTGTATGTATGAAATCTCATCACTCCAACACCGTTCAACCGATCAATATGAAAATTGGAATGCATGTACATTTTTTTGTGGAAAAGGATTTTGTGCTATTCTCTTTGTTTCAACTCCCCACCAGGTGGCGCTACAGCATATCAACTTTTGCACCATTCAATCAATCACCAAGTGGCCATCAGGGTCGCCAAACTGATGCCAACATAGCTCTATCGCCAACATTTCGCTATGTTTCCATGGAACCGTCATTATAATATAAGGAGCTACGTTGCTTGCGAATATTACAATTTTAACCTAAAATAAATACAACAGAAAGTAATATTAACGTATTACATATTCAGATATAAATTATTTACACTATTTTAGAGGCATTCATGACACAAAATGTGTAATAATGTGTTACTTTTGCTGGACAGATATCAGCTTAGGAAGGTGTTTTCAAAAATCGATTGTTTGTTAGGGTTGCGGTAACCCGGTGGTCAAGGTATCGGATCATGGCATGAAGACACGCTGTGTAGAAGTCAATACTCATTAAATCTTTCGAGGCTCAAATTCCCCCACCCCCTGTTGATGTGGGTCAGGGTAGGGGATGTGTGTCAACTCAGGTGTCATTCTTGTCACTTGACCATGGCTCAAAATTTTGAGGTCCATCGCCAATATCCCTCGTGAACATTTATGGTGCGACATAAATATAACTCCCTCTAGTAATTTCTTGCTTATGTTAGCTTATTTCTATCAATAGTTACCGCAGTAGCCAAGTGGAAACGGGTACGAGTTTGTCGTTATCGTTGTTAAATCCCAGTCTCGTGAGTCCTAAGGTCACTGAATACCAGCCGTGTAGAACGCCTGATGTAGGTTAAATCTGTTGAAGCTCTGTTCTCCATACGTGGAATGGAAATCAGGGGAGCCAGTGCAGATGCCGTCCTCGTCATTTGACTGCATTTCAAAATAACAAGGTTTGATGCTAGCAGCCGTCGTGTTGTTATAGAGTTCAATGTAAATTAAAATCATATTAAATCTAATGATCAAAATATGTGAGAAGTTTCTGGAAAAGATTTTCAATTACTTGAACTGAAATCTGAACACTTATGCCTTAATTAGACTGTATTTGTTATTAAAGAGTACATGGTAATTGTGAATCTATGGAATTTTACTGAATTTAAACGCCATTCAATTCTTCCAAATTAGAAATCACTGCTAACTTAAATGTTCTCATCCAAACTAAGAAATATTGCTAATTAAGCTCTCCCTAATTGGCTAGTGCGAGACAGCGATATGTTTCGAAATCGCCCTTTTTTGCAGCTGATTATAAACCGTTTTCATTGCAATTAAGAATGATTAAAACATTCATTAAAATTGTAATTAGAACGTCTTTTCGATTCAAATTATGCGCCGCCTCAGCAACCCGAGGCATTTTCACATGTATATTGACATTTTATCCTTTTTTATAAAATTCTATATTATAAAAGAAATGGAGCAAATGAGAAGAATTTGATAAACGAATTGAATAAAAACTAGCAATTTTCCACTGACTTTTTTTTTAAAATAAAAAAAAAAATTCCTTCAATTTAATAAAGTTTTTTTGGATCTTCTAACAAGCTCTCTTTTTTTAAAGATACATTTAGCAATAAAAAGCAATTAAAAACCACAGTTATATAATTAATAATGTTCAGTTTCAGGAATTAAATTTTTTCCACTTTTAAGGTCTTTAAGGAAAGGATTATTATTTTTTTGCTACTCAGAGCTTGACTGTCTATGATATTTTTAATGTGTAAAACTTAATACGAAGACAACGCTATCAAATGTTAAATATAGTTAAGGTGGTCCGGCACTTGAATTTTCGAAAAATTATCTATTTTCTTATTTATATTTTCTAAAAGCTCAGATATTTCTGCTTAAAATGATATATGATATGAGGAAATACGATAAATAGAAGTATTATTATTATTTTTTTAATGAAACTACTCCTTGATACGCATCAAATGAGCTCTGCTAGGCGAACCTGTGTTTTCCCTTGCATAAGTTTCTGATGAGCACGAATCCATATGATGTTCAAGTGAAAAAAATTAGTGTC
Source organism: Trichonephila inaurata madagascariensis (assembly GCA_019973955.1). Taxonomy (NCBI): domain Eukaryota; kingdom Metazoa; phylum Arthropoda; class Arachnida; order Araneae; family Nephilidae; genus Trichonephila; species Trichonephila inaurata. The sequence continues at coordinate 307,539 of BMAV01020026.1, forward strand.
TTGGGTACAAAAGTGTATGGGTACAGGCCTTTTGGATCTTAAAAACGTAACAGAGAAAAAAAAAGCTAAGTGATGGAAAAAGCTTAAGAGATCATAACCGACTCACTGACATTTTAATATCAATAATTCGAAGATATTATAGTATGGCTATTATAAATAATATCAATGATCTACACAGCATGACAACCTCTGTTTGGGCTGTTTATCTTCATCTCCTGTCTTCAAAAACTAGATCCCTCAACATGGACTGTGTCCTGTGATTATAAATGCCTGGAGTATGTTTCAAAAGACAGAAGCTGAATGCAACGAAAGGCACTATGATCATAAACACACACACCATAATAAATTAGATGAAACCAATTTTTAGAGATCTAGGTGATCCTATGCTAAGAAAACGTTTACATGGAAATACCCAGAATCCAAATGAGTCAGTTAATAACACCACATGGTCAGTGATTCGAAAATCTACGTTTGTGGAACTAAAAACTCTAAAATTAGGGGTAAATATGGCTATGGTACAGTTCAATATGAGTGATGAAGTAAAATTAATGACCTTAAAACATTGTGATATTAAACCAAGTTATAACTGTGTGTCATGCTTCAAAATAACTAAATACACGTAGGATTTATGTAGCCCAACGAAAGCAATTTAGGATCCCTCCAAAAAAGCCAAAATTGCTAAAAATAATGAAAAAAAAAAGAAAATTAGAAAAGTCTTTTGTATGAGAAGAGAGTAAAAAAATGCTCCATATACTTCTGGAAAGTACTAAAAAAAGTAAATGATAAAAAATTACAAAGTTTTACTTTAAAGCATGTTTTCTGAAAATGTAATATTTTTTTTTTACTTTATGTACCCCTTTCTCTCAAAAACTACGCATTATATAATCCTCAAATTTTTAGTGAGAAGACTTTTAACGCGCTTACACATTTTAAAGGAGGGAGTTTGATATATATCTAGCAAACTATTTTGGATATGACTTTTCTAATCTAAATTTTAGTGGAAAAATTGGACAATTTCTGAAAATTCATAATTAATTTAATTTATAACAAAATGACAAAACTCCTCGTTACAGTGTTATTGATAGTATACATAACCCACTGTAAAAATTATATTCATGAAAAATAAGTAGTTTCCGAGAAAAAGGTACATAAACGTACGCAATTTAACCTGGGCTCCTAAGGACGTGCTGGACCCCATAGGTTCCAAATTACAAATTGATATTTTGTGACTTTTTCTGCCGCTAGCATTTTAAAATCTTAATAATTGTTTTTATCTCATTACGCATATTCGTGGTTTGAAATTTTAATAAAGATAATTTGCGTACCTTTTTTAAAGCGAATTGCGTAACTTTTAATCAGCAGTTAAGGAATTTATTATAAACCGTACAAATTATCAAGATAAGTGTTAATTTGTTCATATAATTTTATATATGACAAACCCAAGGTGTCACTGGTAATTATTAAACTTGTTCTTAACTTAGTATTGTTAAATTAATTATAAAATAAATTGTACAGTACTGATACATGTATAAGTATATTATATCAGAACAAATGTTAATTTTATTTTTTATTATGTGCAGAATGTATTTTGTTTGTTTCCTTTTAGTAAATTAATATTTTTTTAAAAAATAATCTTTTGTTTTCAATCTTTCAATATCCCCACGCGCCCCTTGTAGAGATACCACGCCCCCTTAGGGGGCGCGCCCCACAGTTTGAGAAACACTGACCTAAGGTAGAACTAAAATAGTTCTGGAATAGGTGCTGTGTAGAGTGTTGATCAATTCCTCTCTCTTACCAGAAAGCATCCTCACTTTTCCCACCCAAATAAAATAACTTTTCTTTATGCAGCACGGCATTGGGCCATTTCTCTGATGTCATCACAGGGTTCTAACATCAGAAAATTGGCATTGACACCACTCGATAGCTAAGTAACTTTAGGCCATCAGCCATCAATGGGCTCAGCACCTGATCGGCTGTCAAGCATTCGTCCCATGGCTGACCATACCTGAATGAACCCCATTGTAAATCCACTTTCCGATTTTTGTTTTTGCTTCTTTAAGCTAACATTTAAAAAAACGTTATTATTGCACATAAATACATTATGCGAACTGATAAGCTGTTTCAGCCGGTGCATATGACAGACGCATGAATTTATCTTAAATTTGTCATATGTTTTATTCATTTGTTTTTCTCCAGCTTGGCCCCAAAATATTTTAAACTTCAAATTTGAATATATATATATATATATATATATATATATATATATATATATATGTGTGTGTGTGTGTGTGTGTGTGTGCTTGTGTTTTTCTCGAAAATTAGAATTTAAATAGCCATTAGTTACTATATTTTACGTATGACGAGTATACTCGTCATGACACAAAATTCTGCAACTTCTCCATGACGAATTAACTCGTCAATCACAGTTAAGAATGGAGTATGAGCTTTGTTATAATCCTCGTCACTTGAAAGTGGTGTAAAACTACGAAAACCGTCACCAATAACCGTCGAGTTGCTTTAAGCCGCATTCCCACCAAGGCAGCCAGCGTCGAGCATTGAGCGTCTAGCCAATGAGAGACTTCACCTCGTACGCAATGAAGTCTCTTATTGGCTAGACGCTCAACGCTCGACGCTAACTGCCTTAATGTGAATACGGCTTTAAGTGTTGTATTCGTCACTGGTAGTTGACTAAGAATTGATTAATAGGTAAATATGCTAATCGCGCATAGAAAAGAAAAATCGATAATGGATACAATTTTTCTTTAACTACAGCAAGAATAGAATAGTTAATAGAATTACCGGTCTCATATGTTTACATAACAATACAATAAATACTAATAGAAACCCTTCTTTTCTTGGAATAACAGCATTTTAAACAGAAAAAAAAATTACTATGAAAAAATAACTGTAATCACGCATAGTTTGTGCATATTAAGGTTGTAACTATTGGAAACTTTGACATCTATATCGATCTGTTTTATGTAAATTAGATTGTAATACGTTATTATAATATAACTTGTGTGTTATAATTTCAAAGTTTTTACTTATTCAAGGCTTTCTCATATGAAATATTTTCACTTAAGGTATCCTACTACGTTAGGAACCACGATTTTAAAAAAGCACATAAATGGATAATTTTCATGATACTTAGTGTCACTTAGATTAGAATACATGTATAAAATGGTTTTAAGGACAGTTTGACAAAAAAAGTTATTTAAATACAATATTTTGGCAAAAAATTAACTTAGAATAACATTTTTTCAAAATGTTCTCCTTTTATAAAAAATGCTTCTAAAATAATAATATATATTTTGCTTATATAAATACTTCTCCATAGAGTCTGAACTATTTTTTTTGAAAAATTCACATTAGTTTTAGAGTTACACAACCCATTGAAATAATTTTATCGGCGTTTTTTTCTTAAAATTTCTCCCCTCTGTTGTTTTGTAAAATAGGAATGCACCCACTTTTAAGTTATATATTTGAAAAATTCTAGTTGGCCCTCTGTACAGAGGTCTGAGCTATATACAGTCAAAATATTATTATAATAGAAGCATTTTTAATTAAAGGAGAATATTTTGAAAATTGATCATTCGATGTTCATTTTTTGTCAAAATATTGTACTTAAATGATTTTTTATTGTAATATTATTCTTAAAACAATTTTATATACATTTTCTAATTTAAGTGACACTAAATATCATAAATATTATCCATTTATACTATTTTGTATAATCACGGTTCCGAACGTAGTCGGATACCTTAACCGAATTATTTTCACTTAACACACTCACAAAACCGTGGAACTTGAAAAAAAAAATAATTTCTGTTTTGTTAATTTTCAATAAATCATCACACACTTAGGGAATAAATTAAGAAATATCACTTCAGTTCTTAATTTTAAAGTTTTTTTCACATGATTTAATGGATAGTGTACATTTTAAACTTATCTATATTGATCCAGGTTTTTCGGTATTTTTGTACTTTGGGGCAAACATCGGAACACTTAGAAAACACGTCAAATTCTATCGTACCTTTAATAGAATACAATTTAACTTACTGCGTTTTTAGTGATTTTCTCTGTCGCATACCTCCGACCTTTATGTTGCCTGAAGAGAAATGGTCCCTACACAACTAGGGATTGCAATACCGGTGTACCGAATACTGGTATTTTGCGCCATTTGTACAATTTTTTGATACCAGTATTCGCAAGTTTAACTACCGTTTTTTCGGTATTTACTAGAATTTTTTTAAAATTGTCTCCACTATATGGTGAGAGATCGCCAACATAACAAAAAAGTGTACGTTTTTTATTTCCCTAAGGGTGAAATTAATTAGGCTGTGAATAGAAAGTTGCATCGTACAATCAAGAGATAAAATATGGGAATCATCCAAGGAGGCTGGCTAAAACTATCCTATTACAGCTCAGAGCGATACTGCACACGCGCAGGATTCACAGTCTGATATTCGTATCAGTGAAAACAAGGTTATAGTTGTGAAGAAAGTGCGTAATATTTCAAGGGGAGTTTATATATTTCACAGTGTATTTGCATATCATACTTTAGGGTTTAAAATATTTTTAAAATTCATTATTATATATACTCATACATAATAGCCCATTATAATGAATAGGTATAACTTTAAAGAACATAAGAAATCAGTTGATAACATTAGGCCTGTAAAATTTGTGATAATGCCACGGACTGAATAGTAATATTTACACTTTTTTGTGATTTAAATGAATAAGATATTCTTTTATTTTTTTGTGATTCTTTATATACTGTTTTAATTTATAGGTTACGAATTATTTTTTGTAATATTTACGCTCTCTAACAAAACTGGCAAATGAGAAAAAGAAACGCCTGCGTTTTCTTTCTTTTTCTAAACTTTCTTCTACCGGTTTTAAAACCGGTATCCCGGTATTAAGATCTGAAAAATACCGTATACCGGTATAGAACTTTTGGTCCGATATTGCAATCGCTATACACATCCTATAACATCGATTTTTAAAACCTACTGTGCCCATGTATACACACACATGGTTCCTTTCTTATACCAAAATTTGGCTCGGAACCCTAAGTGAAATAACTCTTTCAATGCATAAGTAGAAAAGTTGCAAACTTAGCTTTGATATCCTATAAATTAAAATGAAACTGATAAAAATATAATAAGGCTATTTTATAAATTAACTCTCATAAAAATATAATTTGTGTTCATAAATTTATGTACATCAATTGTATTTAATGCTTACGAAATGTGCTTTAACTATTAATGGTACAAAGAAGTAATACTGCTTTCTGTTCAAAACAAAGAAAAATTTGTTGCTGTCCCTTCACACACATAGAATCACGCACAGTATAAAAACCAACTGTTGATTACACGGCTCTTTTATACAGCCATATGATATTCAAATTACAACATTTAACTCCTATATTTTGTTCCTATTTAAAAGACGGCCACAACCGCCATTGTCCCGAATTCCACAGTACGACGCTTTTCTTTATTTGTACTTTATGCATCTATGTAAGTTTTGCTTTAAAATTTTTATTCTAAAATTTAACACATAAGAATTATTAATTTAACTTTCGTAAGAACGGAAATGGATCACTAATATTTTAATGTGCTATACTGTTCGAATTAATTGGGATAAACATTTTTTTCTTGTCTGGGTTGCTATGTGATTACCAGTTATGTTCTGAACCACCTCAGATGGTTACATCTGCCCAGAAGTAATGTGACGGATCGACATTGACTATAATTTACCCGTTTGATTGGTTTTAGTATATAAGTAGTTCAGTTGTGAGTCTTTCAGTGTGGTAGCTGGTGGTTATAATTTTGCGTTCCACGTAACACGTCTTACTTTCGCTTGTTCAGAGATAGATATTACTCCGAGTGAGTGAGTGAATATCAACATCGCACTGCTAAGCTACACGAGGGCTTTTGGGGACAGACCACGTAATTTTGAACCGTGGTCAAGTGACGTGGACGACACCTGAGCTGGCACCCCCCTCTCCTAACTACCACACCACGCCAACGAGAGGACGTTTCAGCTCTCGACAGATTTAGCGTGCACCGCTGCCCTACACGGAGGGTCTTTAGTGGTACCAGGCTCGAACTCGTGACAAAGCCAGCCACGATCCGATACCTATACCACTCGGCTACCGTGGCCATGGATATTACTCCGAGGAAGGATACTAAAATATTTGCTTTTAATGAACACCCTTCTATGACTGTGAGAGATTTGATACGGTAGTTGGTGTGGGTAAATCAAGTGTTTCAAGAATTTTAAGAATATTTCAAGATTTCTGATGATCGTCTCCAAAAAGAAAAGGAAGATGTGGGATAAAATGGAAAATTACTCCAAGATCTGATAAAATTCTAATAAGAAATAGCCAAATAAATCAAAGCAAGACAAGCACAGACCTTCAAAACGATTTATTGGATTATGGTGTTGAAGTGAGTACCTCAACTGTACCGAAAATTGTACTGGAAGTTAGCCGTAAGGCATCAAGGCCGAGGTAAAAGCCATTTCTAACTCAGAAAACAATGAAAAAACGTTTAGCATGGGCCAAAAATACCCCTCATGGACTGTTAACAACTGCATGGTGATTTTCAGCAATAAAACGCATTTATTTGTGCAGGAATACAAATAAAGTGTTGTTAAATGAAGTGAAGTTGAAACTCTGCTGTCAGATCATATCCGACAGACGGCAAAACACCTTTCTACACAAATGTATTGGGGTTTTTTTCACAACAAATGGCCCTGGAAGCTTAGTTACTTTTAAATGCATGATGAGTTATGTGAAATACATAGAAATATTACGCGGAAGAATTGTTCTATCGATGGAACATTTCAACATGATTTGGCCTCTTGTCACAATTAAATATTGGAGCAGACTTTTATGGAATACAATAAAATAAAATAAAAGTGCTTATAATTGGCCCAGTAATTAACCAGATCTAAATACTATTTTGAAAATTTAATACATATTTCGAAGAATCGCTCTGCTAAGAGTAGTTGTATGACAACAGAACAAAAGATAAAGTTGCTATACAAGTGTGGTTCCACGATGACGAAGTTATAAGAACATATCTATTGCACTAGTGGAGTCAATACTAAAACGAGTTGAAGAGGTCATTTCTGCTACAGGAGGTATACTTGTTCTAATACATAGAATTTTCAGTTTACTTAAGGTATTTAATGATTAAAAGCTAGGGGGTTTGAAAAAATCGTTTTTTTTTCTTTTGAACATTTGTCCCAATTAATTCAAACAGTATAGTATATCAAACCTTTTACCCTATCCTTATTATTAATTTTAAGTCAAACTTAATGTATAAGTTGAAGAGGGATGAAGATTGGAAAGATAACACGAATTAAAGGGACTAATCATCCATTTAATTTTTATGACAAGCATGGAAACACATTGTTTTTCGTTTTTTCCTTTGCTTTTCTTATCCTGTCTGGGTGTTGCCATCGATAAAATTAGGTAAGGCAATCGGGTAATTAATGAAAATATTACATATAGTGATTTTTTTGTTTTGTTTTTATTTATACATTGATTGAAACAAAGGTTCTAGTTGTGATTTCGATAAAAGTTTTTTTTTTTTTTTTTTTTTTTAAAAAAACTTCAAACTTAAAGTTTTATATTTGGTTATCCTATTGGAATTTTAGGATATTTTTCTTCTCAAAGCGTGAGTCTTTATCCTATGTAACTAACGCAAAACTAAATTTTAAAAACAGTAAGAAAATAAACCTAAATTAAAAATTTCCTCCTTAAAACACCTGAAATTTGTTCAAAGTGGGCTTAGAAATACATGGCATGCGTGTTATATGTTTGAATTTATGATTGTGGTAGAGCCCTTGAACATAAATTCATCAGTTATGACTGGTTGTCGTACCCACTCTGTTTGTCTATATATTCTACCTTCACCTCCACCTGAACATGTAATATATGGTTGCATGTCCTGATTTATAGTAGCTGATATAAGGTTTGTTATTACATGTATTATTTTATCGTAAAGTTTCAAAAAATAAGGTACGGTATGAAATAATGGTGTATAAATATTAAAATTTAGCTTAGATTAAGGTAGAATTTCCAACATTTTTTATAAATAGACCTAACATTAACTCAGTGGCGCGAAAGCCCATGAGGGCTAAGGCCTACTGTCCCCATATCAGTATACGTGACCTTGGGCCCTAATGGCATAAGCAGATGTTCCGATTGGGTGGTCAGTCTGACACGAAACCTCCAATGTTAAATTTCCAAGCTAGCTTGGTACTCATTTATAGACCCTATGAGGGGATCAAAGGCTGAATAAACCTTGCCTTAGTCCGGGATTTGAACCTCGGACTTGTGGTGTGGAAGCTCGATGCACTAACCAGTCAGCGACTAGACTTATACCTAACATTGCTTGTAATAACATATTACATTAAATTCAGTCGAAGCTCAAGCTAATTTCTTCTGAGGCCACGGTAGTCTCGTAATCATGATTACGAACTCGTGACCGAAGATGTCGAGTCGCGAATGAGAGTTCTGATACTACTGAAGACCTATCGCGTAGAAAAGCTTAAAGTTTTCACTGTAGTGCGGTGAGGAGCGTGGGATGCCAGCTCAGGAAGTCATCTTTGTCATTTGACAGTGGTTCAAAATTACGTGGTCCCTCACTATAAAGCAATTAAAGAGCTTTTGGCAACGGGCCACATAATTTTTACCCTCGGTCAAGTGACGAGGATGACACCCCCTCCCCTAACTATCCCAACATACCAATGGTAGGACGTTTGAGCTTTGGCAGATTTAATTTTCATCAGCCCCTTTATACCATATGCCCTCCTTGACACAATAGTAAGCCGCGTATTCTAGTGGCCAATGTAACCAATTCGTGGGCCGCCTTTCATGATTTCGAACCTTTATCCGCTGAAGACCCACCATGTAGGGCAGAGATGCACATTAAATCGTTAAAAAGCACAAATGTCCTCCCGTTGGTGTGGTGTGGTAGTTAAGAGACGGGGTGTCGTCCAGCTCAGGGGCCAGCTCAGGTGTCGTCCTCTTCACTTTACCGTGGCTCAAAGTTTTGACGTCATTTGCCAAAAGCCTTCGAGTAACTGAATAGTGCGACGTTAATATTCACTCACTCCCTCACTAACTAACCACAACAGACCAATGAGAGGGCGTTTGAGACTCGGCAGATTTAACTTGCATCAGCCCTTCTACACAGCAGGTGTTCCGTGACATAAGGGCTCAAACTGATAACACTCCAGCCATAAGTTCGTGATTATTACCACTAGGCTATATATATATATATATTAATAATGATAATCTGTCAAAAAAGAACTCTAAGTATAACTTTGATTTTAAGTTACTGGTGTAATAGTTACACATTTTTTCATTGTATCTATAATTCAATATTGTGACAGATTTTTATTGCCTAATGTACATGGCTGAAAGAATAATAATTTGTAGCATTAAATTTAATTTAATATAAATTAATCGAAATATTAGGCATCAAATGCCCTATTGTCTTATTTCCCCCCCCCCCAAAAAAATAGTGCCCCTAACCACTTCTTTCAAATTCCTCCTTTCACCGATAAAATTAATTTTCTAAAATGTTTTAGCAGCGATATAATTTTCTAAAAGACTCATATCAGATTAAAGCAAAATTAAAACAAAGTTATACAATACTGATCCATTTAATTATCATTGGATGGATGACTTGAGTGCCCAGCCTTTTCGAGCCACAACCTCATATCAGTAGGTATTTGAGTGACTTTGATGGATTGACTTTTGCCCTTTGTTAAAATCCATTTAATGATGCATTTTTGTAATTTATGCCTAATCATCGCAATTCATACAAGATTATTAATTTATTATGAACTGTGCAGCAATGAGGTTGATTCATGTGACGTCATAGTCGCATGATAGTGAAAGCCACTTTGATTCTATCCAATCAATTCAAAAACTCATGTGACGTCATAGTCCCACGGTAAAAACTATCTTGTGTTTCCAACTAATCAGTTCACGCGCTCCGGTGTTGCCAAGTTTTGCTCTTTGCAGAAACTTTCTCTTAAAAAGTACATATGTATACAAAATGCATTTTATTTAAAAGCATAAGCATAAAATACGACTTTTTTTTAATTTAAAAAAAATCTTTTTGAAGAAACTTTTTTTCCCTAATATTTAAACATCTTTACTCAAATATGAAATTTGAAATTTTATCTGAGTTTTACAAATAGAACAAGTACAATTAGTTTAATGTTTGTTTTGAATTAAAAGGAAAACACGTGTTTGTTTTTATCATGTGACTTCATGAATTAAGCCCATTGACGAAATTTATTTTCTGAAGTTACTAAAATATTAACCTCACAACGCAAACATAATCGTGACGGAGAGTCTCATGTAATTAGAGTAAAAGAAATAAGTTCTATTTCTTGACGTTTGAAATATATTATTTTACGTTTTGTAAAATGTATTGTATTCTTAATTTACAATTAAAAAAAATTTACCGCTTTAATTTTATTTGTTAAAAATCCCGAATATATATCCTTTTTCGTAAAAATTGTTCTTTCTAAAATTTGCACAAAATTTAATTTTTTTTTTACTACCGCTTCCTTTTTAATTTTATTATTGAAATTCGAAAACATTCCAATTATTCTAGATTTTTTAATATGCAACCCCTTTTATAAAGAAACATAATAAAATGGTTAAATTACACCAGGGGTATCTAAACTGCGGCACGGTGGAGTTGTAACAGTAGCACGCAAAGACTTACTGTGAAAAAATAGTTATTTTGAAAAGATTAACCATTTTTTATTAGAAATTGAAAGATCAGCCATTTTTCAAAATTAAAAATTTTAAAAAGATATATAACTGTTTTTTTACAATTTTATTGAAGTGGGATTGTCTCGGACGAAAATTATCAAAATTATCAAATATGTTAGCGAATAAATGTTTTCTGCTATGAACGTAATAAAATAAATATAACTCAAAACTAGCTGATGTGTACCTGAAATAATTTAAATTTATTAGCAACTGCAAGAGCTAATCCTAATATAGATGACATGGTTAAAAAAAAAGTAGTAATTCAAAAGCCAATTTTAGTAAGTACTGAGCGTTTAATAATGATTTTGATTTGAATGATTCAAGTTACTCATTTTTATTTTATGCCTAACCTAATTGATTGAGTTGATTAACAATAAAACCAAAGTTTGTGAACTTTCACCTTATTTATTATGTTATTTTTAAATTTTGACTACATAGTATTAAAAAATGTGCTATTTGCGGAAAAATTCTATACTAAACCTATAAGTAATATTTTTTCACTTTTCCAAATTTGTTTGTTGGAAATATTTTGAAGTGGTACGCATAATTTTTTTATCAAAGAGGTCCACTCCTCCCCAAAAGGGAACGCCCACCCCCCTGAATTACGCAATGCTAAAACAAGAGAAATATTTTGTACACCCTATCTGCAAAAATCGCTTGGGAATATTTTTAATTCTAAATCAAAAAACCATCAAACAATATGAATATTTTCTTACAACTCACAAAAATGACTTTTTTTTTCAATCTCTGTAACTGAGCGAATGGTTTAATAGGTCACCTGTCCATCACCAGAGGTCGCTGGTAGTTCCTTCACCCCTCTTTGTACCAGAATCGTTCGACAACTGGCGCTGCAGACTACACCCCCAACTTCAACCAACTCCGGAGCAGAGCGCGGGACTCCAGTTTGACTCTGGTCTCTCGCAAGAAAGAGTTTCTCTCGTCAATTCTCGGGCGAGAGTGGGATTTTTCGTGTTTTCTGTGAAACTGAAAGATGAGAAGTGACACTATTCGATTCCTTTCTGTTCCAACATCCCAAAGTTTGTTCGTTCTTGGAAGCTATTGGTTTGTTCTCGTTTCTGGATTGTAAATGTTTAAGGTAAGTTTTAAAGAACTTTTCTCTCTGTCCGAAAATGGGACACTTTGGTTTCTTTTTCTTTTTGAAAGAATTCCTGTTGTTATATTGGTTGCATAATAAATAATATTGAGTTTTAAAAAGTTGATTTTGTATAGAAGACGATAAAAATCTGCCGTAGTTATTTTTAGAATTACAGAAGAAGAATATTTTAATGTAACTAAAAATAATTATCACAAAAATACCCATCAAATTATATTATATGGGTTTTGTTTTTCTGATCTGATTTATTTTAAATGTTATGATATTCTAGTTGAAGTTATACTTAACTGTGTTTTTAGAAAAGTACAGGATAAGATATAATAGACAAAAAAAATTTTTTTTTCCACACTTTTTTATACCGATATATTTTTTCCCGGTAGTAATTTATTTTTTGTAAGACTTAAAAATATATATTTTTGATGATTAATTTACTTTTTGAATATTAATATGTGTTATGAAAAGAAGATAATTCAGAATCTTTTACAGTTTCTGAAAATCCCAGTGTGGAATCCAAATATATTAAAAAAAAATTTTTCCTAGCAGAAAAATGAAATAAAGGTTATTTTTCCTGAAAATAAAGGAAAAAACAAAAATAAAAGCCAATTGTTAATTTTTAAAAATAAATTTGTGTGTTTCACAGTTAATCATTCGATATCTTTTGATTGGATTTCTGGTGTTAGTCGCACTTGCTCCTTTTTAAGAAAGAAAATTAAATTCTTCACTCTTATGTTATGCGATTCGCGTAGATAGCTCTATAAAACACGATTTATTTATATTTTGTATGTATTTCTGTAAGAATTTTAAGTTTGGAACTTGAACATTTAAAAATAAATTTATTTAATTGTCTAAATTTTAAATAGAAGTGGTGTATATTTTATGATCAAATTATTAAACACTAAATAGTTCTAAATACTGTATTTTAAAATGGTTTCAAATAAGCTGGGCCGTAAAATGTAACTATTTTTTAAATTAAACAGTTCTTAAACAATTCTTCCTATTTATCGTTTATAGTGAAAATTATCAGAACGTGCTAAATAAGTAAATGAAGGATTAATATCTCAATATCTATGTGTGAATCTTTATAAGAAAGATTTATTTTATATTTTTTATTAAATTCATTTTATAATGTTAATACTCAAAGAGGTATTTCTATTTCATTTTATTGTATATGATGCTTTTTTGATACTTTTCCTCAATCTACAAATTTGCGTATGGAATTTCAACTTTTTAAATACATTTTTTTCTGTAAAGAGTATTTATAGTGAGTTTTATTTTGTAGAACTATCGGATAGAAAGATCAATCAAGGACGTTATTCGCTTGGCCAGCACTGCCAATAAAAATGTGAGACTTTTTAATTTTTAATTGTTTTAAATATGTTAAGAGCATTTGATGTGTTTGAAATGTGTAAATTGATTGGGTTATGAAAAGGTTTCGGATCAACACAAAGGCATTTATCCCGGAGATGCCTGATGGGTAGTTTAAGTGATTTGGAGTTAAAAAAGAGAGTTCTGGAACTTATTTCATATTAAAGACTTCTTCTGCTACCATTTTTCCTTTTTCTTTTGTGCTAAATTTTTGATATCGAAGACAAGATTAATTTTAACGATTTGGAGGTTGAAGATCTTTACTAAGTTAGTTTCTGAATTATTGATTTTGAAGAGGAATTCTTCGATGTTATTTTGTTTCTTAGATCAATATCATGTGATCTTTCGATTTAATCAATTTTCAGACGCGTAGCTCTTTACAGTTATGATTCGCTTAAAACTTAAGAATCTTCAGTGGGTGAAAGAAAACAAAATGGGAAATGTTTGATTAGAAAGTCAGAGAAATTTGGGAAAGGATAATAAAAAATGTTCTTAACTCGATGTACATTTTAAGAAAGAAGATTGGTTTAAAAATTAAAAAGGAACGGTGTATATTCGTTGTTCGCTACATATGGTGTGGACGACTTGTTCTAAATTACTCACCGCCGCCGCGTCAAATGATTGGAAATTCAGTTTTGTTACTTTTTTCGCATAAAACTTTTGAACTTAATTCTTTCCTTGAGTGTAATAATTTTTCTTTTTATTTCGAATATTCATTTAATATTTTATTAATAAAGAAAAAAAAGTTTCTCATTCACATAAATACACTTGTAATAACTTTTTTGAGTAGAGGCAGTTTTAAGCTATTGTAAAGTAAAATGAATTTTAACTGGTACACTATCCACAGATATAGATAGAAAGGAATTGTTATAATTTACTGGGGGAGTGGGGGTGCCCCCTATACGCCTAATGGTGGAACAACCCCCATTGTACAAATTATGCAACTGTTCATACTCATTGCTCAAATTCTAAAACTGTAATTTACATGTACAGTGGAACCTGTTTTTGTGCGGTCTTTTTTTATGCAATTTTCTTTTCGTGCGATTTTTTTAGGAGCCATATTTTTTTATACGGTGTATGAATTTCAAAGGCTTTGGTGCCACTGTAATATTTTCTATCTATTTACTAGTGGCGTAACGAAGAATGATTGGACCCGCCTCCCCCCTGAGTCAGGTTTTGCCTTTAATGTTTTATAAATTGGGTATAATTGGTTTTATAATTGGGTATATAAATACGTATTTGTATTTAACGTAAATCACAGGCCTTGGACCCCTAGAGTCCCCCTTGATGCGGGGGTGTACGTTACGTCACTGAAATGTAGACACTTCAAGACGCTGTGTTCATTTGTTATAAACAGTCTCTCATTCAGTTGATTTCTCTCAACGCTCCACCAGCCCACGCTTGATTGAAGACGAAACTTTCAATGACAGTGACATTATCAATAATTTGATAGATTATGAAGATGGACAAGAAGAACCGGATTCTTTGAAAGCGGATAAAAATATGCAAGGATCCAGCTTTCCAACAAATGGAAAAGCATTTTCTTAAAATAGATACCAGTTAAGAAAGGAGTATAAAATTCCAAACAGAGCTTCAATCATGTATTTCTAGTTATCGTGACATTTACAAGCAACTGTGTGACCATCCACCCTTCGTCACAAAAGCTTATCTGTTCAAAACAAAGAGCTAACAAAAGTTATTCTCTCTTATCCTCGAAAGATCTGACGTTGGACAGATTAGCTCCAGGAGCTTGTTGACCACCAAAAAATATATAATAATAAGGAAATCGGATGTTTAGTTTTCCTTAGAAAGTCTGATGCATCTCAGAATGTGATCCGGGGGAAGATGGATGTTCGCAGAATTTCTTACATGTGGGGGGGGGGGAGTTTTCGGTCCCTGTCATAGTGAAAACATGACAGGTGGCTACATGTTAGTCGAAACAGAGCAGTCTGGGAGCTACGATCAGAGAGCCAAGGAATGTTTATGTGTACTATTGATGCATTAGTGGAATACGCCATATTAACCCCATAACGGTCGCATAAATTTGGAAAAAAAAACGGTCATAAAGGGGTCTATTGTTTTGTAATTCTATAAAACTAAATGTATTATAAATATGTATATATTTATTTTTAAATTTTGGGTAGATCTTTAGCTGGAAATATAAAAAAAATTACTTTTTTATAAAAACCAACATTTAGGGGGTTATTATGACTGAATGTTGGTTTTCCTGCAAAGATAATTCATTTAAAAATATGTGCTTTAATTATTAATGGAGAATTTTATTGCACTTATGCATGATGTAAAAACTCATTAGCAATTTTTCTTTAGAGGTAAATTTCAAAGCATGAGATAAAAAGGTCAACATCACAGGTAGATCACAGGTACAGATCCATCATCACTGCTCTCAGAATCACTAACCGAACTTTCAAAACAATCTGTTATTTCAGAATCACTTTTGGATCCATTTATACTTAAAGTAGAATCCGATTCTCTTCCTGACTAACTCCATATTGAATACAATTTTTAATAAAAAAATATATATATATATATATATATATTTTCACTGAACTCAATTCACATGTATTCTCGAAAAGCGGAACTAAGTAACTGAGCTAAGGTCACCAAAACACATCGCTAAAATATATGTTTGATTGGGCTAACATCTAATTTAAAATAAAATAATTATCCACATAAACATTTTACTAATAACCTGTGGTACTGTCATCTGGTGAGAAAAAAAAATGGTTCCGGGCATAAGAAATAGATAGTTTAAATCTTTTAGCGCGTTACTTTGGAGCACTCCAGCCCGGAAATACCACGGGCACGAGAAATAGACGGGGAAATCCCCCCCCCCCCCGGTATTTTGACGGGAGCGAGGTGTAAGGGGTTAAAGTTGTTATAGATGTTGCTTTATAGAGTATAGTTCTTGATAAGTGAGCGCGAGGTGCTAGTAGCCGCTTCATTCTCACTACCCTCTTCAGTCAGACTATATAAGGTACCTCACATTACCTCTACTGTTAACACGTGATAGGATCCATTAGAGGTGGACGTCGTGGGTCTGAGAGATCTTCATCAGTCTGAGCAGAACAGAAACGAAAGGTCCATCGTTTGCGGGAAAACCTGCCACTAAGACAGTGCTTCTCAAACTTTCAATATACGCGACCCACTATTCAATCATCATTTTCATTGCGCCCCCCTTTATACAATAGCAATGTATTGAATTCAATAATACTATGCTTTGACACTAAAGCTATAATACAACTTTAATCTCTTATGTTCCCCCGATGTATAGAAACGTCTCGCTCAGCTAAAGCATTCATTTTCTGGACGTATATATACGTCTTTTCGAATTAAGATCTTTTCCCAGTGCAGGGCTAATGATAAAATTATTCCAAAGGCTTTGGAATGCAATAAAAGGACATTGACAGTGTTTGAGAAGGATTTACTTATTTCAGAGGATTTGCTTATTTATTCCTTTTCTCTCCTCCCCCACCCCCTAAAAAAAATTAAAATGCACTCATCTACGTGGAAAATAGTGACATTAGGAAGCGAATCGCGTAACTTTAAATCAGCAGTTAAGGAATTAAATATAAACCGAGCAAATTATCATGATGAGTGTTAATATAAGCCCACGGGGTCACTGATAATTGTCATATTTATTCTTAACTTAGTATTGTTAAAATAATAATAAAATATACTTTGTACAGTACTGATATATTTATAAGTGTATTATATCAGTGTAAATGTGTATTTTATATTTTATATCACAAAGTATTTTGTTTCTTTACTTGCAGTAAATTAATAATTTTTTTTAAATAACATATTGTTTTCGACTTTTCAATATGCTTGCGCCCCCCTCGTAGCGTTATCACGCCCCACAGTTTGAGAAACGCTGCACTAGGATGTTGTAGTGCACTGCGGTGGTCTGATAAAATTCATAGTTTCCCCAAATCGCAATCATTAGACGTGATAGCCTCAAGCCCTACATTAACCGCAATTAACTCTCTCCTGAAGACAGAGCAACTCTCTCCCTCTCTCTCTCTCTCTATATATATATATGCACATTAAAATGTCGTTTATCCGAATCAATGGGTACCGGACACTGTTAGGATACGCGATTGTTCGGATAACCGAAAACCGAATGCGATCCATGCAGTATATAAAACCGGAGATTATGCGAATATTGAAAATCATTACATGCGGGAAACGTGCTTGAAAAAAAAACCGAGGTAGATGCAAAATGTCTCAATTTTACCTTTATTGTGGAAAATAATCACTTATTTTTCGTTGTACCTTTGCAGACCTTCGTTTTTTCGCTGCCAGATCTGATTCTCATAAGCAGCAATAGTTGAGTAGGACAGCACTCTGTTGCACTCAATAGCTGTCTCCAACGCAGAAAACGTGTCAGTATTTGATGGACCCTTGCTACTTTCATTGTTGATGCCCTCGTGTCCATGCGTTTCATCGTCGACAGGGTCGGATTCTTCTTGCACGGAAGTCACAATCTCGTCATCATGTAGCATTTAAAATTCACAGTCTTCTGCATCGCATGCCATCCAAGTTTCCACATCTGCATCGCATTCTTGAAATCCTGGGATCGATAGAACGAAATCGGTACTCTGGTCGCCATCGAAAATACGAACTCCAAAACGTATTTGTATACAGTACATGTAGTTGACAAAAAAAAAAAACTGGTTCGGATGTTTGACACTCCGGATAATAAACGTTCTGATAAACGACGTTCTACTCTCTCTCTCTGTATATATATATATATATATATGTCACAGGAAAATGATGAAATTAGGGATTTCATCAAATCCCTAAGAGGGGACGATCAATTCACGCGCAAGGTGTTGAAATAACGCATCTTTAAGGACATTTCCCTGATGTAAGTAGGAGACTTGATGAAATCCTCGAACTGTTTTAGTGAAAGGATGAAATGAACAAGTCAGCATTTGTAGAGCTCTGTTTTTCTTGTTAATACTCCCTTTTACCTCCCCCCTCTCCTCTTCCGAGCCAGACAGCGCCAGGTTTCTGACGTGACGCACCAAAAAAAAATGGCCTAACTATCATTTTTTTAGTTTTATAAAGTTACATTCTTTGCATTATTATATGTCGATTGATATATCACTTTTGTATTCCTGAAAATTAGAAATTGGATGAAACTTCAATTGAGAAATGTGAACAAACAAATTAGGGAATTCAACCACGCCTTCTTTATAGATAAAAAAAGCTTTTTGATAAAAGAAAAAAAGCTAAACTGAAGGAAAGATATTACAAATAAAGCAGGATATTTCTGAAGAACTATATTAATGTATACTTTCCTAAAAAAATGTTTGAAATTCTACTACAAATATATATTTTTTAAGAAAAAACTACCAGCTTTATTATCTAATTATTTTGTTAGTTAATTTAACATAAATAATTTGTAGTTCAATGATTATTTTTTTATTATTTACTCTACTTTTAATAATGCACCATATTTTCTAAATGGACACCTTTAAACTCTTGACAATATTATCATCATTTCACTGAAACAGGTTAGGGATTTGATCAAATCACTTTTCTCTCTTAAGGAGAGAAATCACCTTACTGAGTTTAATTTTAACATCTTAAGTGAATTGATCCTCTCCCTTAGGTATTTTATGAAATTCCTAATTTAATCCTTTCCCTGCGATATATAGTATATAATTCCTGTAATAATCAAAAATTTCATATGAAATTTTTCCCATTATTGGAAGTACTTATCCGAAGTGACCAAGTCTTGACAATTATGAAAGGGTGAAAAGTATCATTCCCGTTTCAGGATTATTAGCGCCAAATTTGGCACAAATTTGATTGTAATCGCTGAGCTCAAGGTTACTTCCGAAATAGAAAGTTTTTAGTTAAAAAAGAGATAAACCTAATGTGGCAAGAAGAAAACGTTAATTTTATGGTTGTTATTTTAGAAGCATTTTCAGAAAAGTTTAATGGTGAGTTAGGCTTTTTCTTCCAGGATCATTTTTAAAATGTAAGTCGTATTTCCTTGACTCTCATTAAGGCTTTGACATACTTGATAATAATGCATGCTAATAAAATAAGTTTTTGTATGATTAGAAAGCTTGAAAATACTTAATGATAATCATTGGGAGCTTTAAATAGAGTTACATGGTTTATTTCAATTATTTACATTCAAAGTTTATTTTAGTGCTTATGAGGATTTCATCTATTATCTTAAAGCATTTAAACTGATCGAATTAATTCTAGAATTTTGTTGAGGGTATTATAAATTCTAGATTATTAAATATATATTACTTTTTTTAATCTGAGCTTTTTTAAATATGATTTTTTGAAATAATTATTTTTTTTTCCTTTTAAAATCATATTTAATTCAATGTGTCGGGCATCATATTTTTCTGGAAATAGTCAGAAACTTTGAAGTTCGGGTGTTAATCACGCGTGTTAAAGTATATTTCAATACAAATATATTGTGATACTTACGTAATAACTCCATATTATTGGTGACATTTGGAGAATTTTAAAAATTTTGTTTTTATGAACACGGAAGTGGTTGCGGTAGCTTATTGGTCACGTTTACGAACTCGTAGCTTGTGTTGTCGTGACGCAGGTTGGAGTACTGACGCCATTGAAGACCTGCTTTGTAGAAGAGGCTGATGCACTTTGAAACTTCCATGGCTCTAAGTCCTCACGTAGGTATGTTGTGTAAATAAGGAGAGTGGGGTTCCGGCTCTGGAATGGTCCTCGTCACTTCACCGCGGCTCACAATTACGAGATCCGTCGCCAATATCTCTTCCTTTGATTTATTTAAAAGTGACTCGTTTAGCATCGTATGCCAATTTTTGATGATTAATCTATGGTATGCAGGAATATTCGGTGATATGTTTTTGGAAAGGGTACATATGAATAACTGTTGTGAATTTAATCTAGTTGAATCATAATATTTGAGAATACTTTTGCATAATAAATATAATGAATGGATATCATTGTTAATGTACCCCACACAGTTTTAGTACTTTATTTTATAAAGTGAATATAAAATAAAGAAAGTACACCCCAGGTTTAAAATATTAATTGTTTATTTCATTAGCGTTTAATGAGATACATCAAGGAAATATTAAGATAGTACTTGTGTATTAAATCGTTGACCAGTAAATTGGCGAAGGTTTTAAAGAATTTAGGCCATAAGATTCCCTAACCTATATTGTGTTTGAGAATGCAGGAGACAATTTTTTTAAAAAAATTTTTGGCTATATAATAAATATTAGGGCATTTAGTGATGGTTTTGGATTTGGCAAAATTGATCGAAGGGTAAAAGCTAAGTATTACTAAAATGATTCATATATTATTTACTGTTAATATATTTAATATTTAAGTTTCCATACTAATTTAAGTACCTTTAATTTCATGGCAATTTGTACCTATTTTTTAAAAATAATTGCTCGGGTAAAATATTATTAGAGCAAGAAAATATCCTAAACAAAAGGGATCTTGTATTTGTGGATTTGTAAATTGGATTTAAAATTCAATAACTGAATAATGTATTAAGTATTTTATTTAAATGCCTAATTTTTTTTTACAAATGCAAAATAAAAAAAAACCTTGGCTTTTATAAAAAGGGGAAAAAGACATTAAAAACAAGAAGGTATTTATAGGTTATAAAATATTTCTATAAAATTTCTTTTACATTTCTAACAGAAAACATTTAACAAAATAATTCGTTCATAGCCGTTTCGTAAAAGAAAAATTTAGATCACTTTTTTCTGGGCTGCATCGAATTCATATAAGTTTTGTAAAGCTTATTAATCAATGTCAGGCATTTCACTTTATAAGTAATAAATCAAACCTACTTTTTAAAAAAAAAAATGTCTGTTCGTTGTTGCTTAATTCCGCGTTCCTTCAAAAATTGAATAGTTTAGGATCCTGGGATGAAAACATGAATAATTCTCTGATAGATTTACCGCATTAGCATTCCTTAAAATGGAGGATTGGAAAATTTTTGGTAAATTTAATTTGTTGTTGTAAACTCCAGACTCCCGCCGTTTGGATACAACTTTATTAAATATTTATAAATGCAAAATTATTCGATTAGGAAGAAAATTTAGAGGTTCAATATTAAAAGTTTCTGTTGACAAGCTTCCGGAAAAATTCGACGCACTTTCTCATCTTCTATGCTTTAAAAAAAGGCATTGAAATATTAAACATCTTTTGATATTTCAGTTTACTATACTTCATGCTTCGACAAAGCCCTATGTACATATCATTGAGTACATTCCAATATTTTATGTACTCAAAATATCCAACTGGATAATGTTTGTAATATGCAACAATTCAGTTACATAAGTTAAGTTACTAAATCTCGGTTTGTATGTACACTGAAATACGTCTAACGCACGCGCGAAAACGCTGAAGTCGAAATATCGGTTAACACGAAATAATAAAATGGTCCCTACGAACTAATATTGTTTATGGGTGTCTGGGGTTAGAAGAAAGATCAGCCATAAGAGCAGAACAATTCTAATTTATTATTCTTTCAGTTAAATAAACAACACAGGGTAGGATATGCACACTTCTGTTAAGAATAGGAGCACACTTACACCAGTGCTTCTCAAAGTTTCAATATTCGCGACCCAATATTTAATCATAATTTTCATCGCCCCCCCCTCAAACAATAACAATGTATTGAATTCAATAATAGTATACTTTGATGCTAAAATTACGATACGACTTCACCCTCCTAAGTGCCACACACGTATATAAACGTCTCGCTCATTCAAAACGTTAATTTCCCCGGACGTATATATACGTCTTTCCGAAATACGATCTTTTCTGTGCACTGCCATTCGTAAAATTATTCCGAAGACTTTGGAATGCAATAAAAAGGCCTTGACAGTGTTTGCGAAGGATTTATTTATTTCAGAGGATTAGCTTACTTATTCATATTTCACATACGCACGCCTACGTGGAAAACTGTTGGTAATGGGAAGCGAATCTCAAAACTTTTAATCGGCAGTTAAGGGATTAATTATAAACCATACACATTATCGAGATAAGTGTTATTTTAGTATATATAATTTTATAATGATAGAAAGTGTCCCATGGGGTCACTGGTAATTATTAAACTTGTTCTTATCTTAATATTGTTAAATTAAATATCAAATGCATTGTGTAGTACTGGTACATTTATATGTGTAATATATCAGTGTAGTTGTGCATTTTATTTTATAATATGTCAGAAAGTATTTTGTTTTTCTTCCAGTAAATCAGCAATTTTTTTAATACTTTTATTTTCGACATTTCAATATGCTCCCACCCCCTCTTACAGTTGTCATGCCCCCCAAGGGGGGCGCGCCCCACAGTTTGAGAAACGCTGACTTACATGGCAGAAAGGATAATAAATATTTGTTTATAATTCAATTAACGTACTCGTGGATTGCTTTGGATGAAATTACCGTAATGCCGTTCTTAGGTGTTCGACCTTCGGTTGTTATTATTAAATTATAACTTATGGACTAAATCGTCAACTAGCAATCTTTGATCATTCAGCAATTAATCGTAGAGTAACTCTCAACTACTTTCCACTAACCGCTAACTTTGCGTACCTAAAAGTTAATGCTTACATACAACCCTTCATTTGCATAAGCCATGTCTTCTTTGGGAGAAAGTTTTCATTAGAACGATATTTAAAAGAAAATAGGTTTAACCCAACAAGATTATTGAAGACTCTCTTATGAACCCGTTACACTATGTATTTTTACGCATTTCTTCTCTTAACACAAAACAAAAATCGCTTAGCACGTAAAGAATTCCCTTCTGGGAATGTAAAAAATACGGAAAACACAGGCTCACAGTTATGAGGTGTGTTGCTTGATATTGTGTAGTTAATAATCCCACTCACACACACACACACACACACATTCACACCCTTAATCCTCACTTAGATTCGTTTAAATAGCAATGCCTATAATACGGTTTCTTTACAAGGTGAGGTTATTTCAAATCAAACAACATCATGAAGAAACCTCAGAGTTTGATTAAAGGGAAAATACGCTTGAGAACTGATTTGAAGGGAAAAAAATAGAACTTCGTTGTTTATAGTTTTGAAATGATATTTGCTGAACAAAAACAACAGGTGGAAGAAAATATAGAACTTGTTTTTACCTTTAATCATTTACTTGCTTCATTTTCTTGTTAAAAAAATGACGTCGCTTTGCATTTTGAGGTAAGCAAATATTCTTCATCTCATGAAGTCATTGGTGTAAGATATCCATATGACGCTTAATCTAATTTTTAAATTTAGAAGCCAAAATAAAGCACAAAATATGTGAAACGTAATCTAATTTAAAATAAGTTTTTAATATAATCATGATATTTTCTGTACAACATAAGGAAAAATTCGTAATGCTAACATAAATATCAGAATTTAAACTAAGAGGATTAAAAGACGCAAAAATTCGTGAATACAAAATATACGCAGGCATACATATATCCATGTGCTCGGATATGAAATATTTACATCCCTATATATATTTGCATTTACATTTAAAAATGTTTAATTACGTTTTCAAATAAGGGTAGAGTCTTTTGTGAAATTTTTTTTTCTAGTTAAAATACATTTAAGAATGAAATATTTGATATATGATTAGAAAAAACGAGAAAAGAACTTACACAAACAAGAGGATTAGAGTTTTTTAGAAGCATAAAAACATTCCAAATCTACTTTTTCTGTGTTTTTAATACCTAATTTTACATGATATCTTTTTTAGAATAAAAATAATCCAAAGCAAACATGCTTAATTTTACTTGGGAATGTATTCGCATTATTTAAGTTCAACACTTTTTTTTCTCTAAAATGTGAATTAATGCTTTTTAAAGTGCTTTTTAAAATACATGTTTTGTTTAAATTCTGTTTTTGGTGCGATTGCATTTTCTACATAGTTTTTATAAAGTAAACAAATTTGCCAAGAACAAAATTTTTAAAAAAACAAACTGTGAATTAAGTTAATATGATATTTTGTTTTAAATTCCATTTTCAAAGCGAGATGAAAATATTTAGTATTTGTAAATACCATGTTAGTTTAGAGTAGTTTATAATTAAAATTAAATTAAAGTTTTAAATTTTGTACACAAAACTCCCGAAATAAGTATTTTCAACCTATTTAATTAATCTGTAATTATGCGTGATTTTGCTTTAAAAATTGCTTCTTTTCCAGGAGCCTTATAAATCTCTTTTTAAAATGTCCCGAGTGAGTTAGTGTCTATTAACGTCGCAATAGAACTCAACTCGCCCAGTGGCCGAATGGTAGCGTTTCGTGCTTTCACACCACAGGTCCGGGGTTCAAATTCCGGGTTGGGCAAGGTCGATTCAGACTTTCATTCCTTCAGTGGGTCGATAAATGAGTACCAATTTGCTTGGAGCAACTAAATACTGGTGACTTCAATTCAGACTGACCACATTATCGGAACGTCTGCTCATGCACTTCAGTGCCCAAGAGAGACGGGCACAGTTGGCCTTGGCGCTCTTTGGGTTGTTGTGACACTGAGTTTTTTGTTTAATGAGAAGTCAACTCAAAGGCTATTGGCAACCAAACTCATAATTTTCATTCCAGGTAAAGTGAGGACTACAACTGAACTGTCACCTCCTCTCCTAACTGCTACACCCTACCAACTGGAGTGGCCGAGTTAGGTTAGTGGTAAGTACTTCCTTATAGCCCACGTGTCATGAGTTCAAGCCAAGAACCGCTGCAAAATCGCCGTGCAGAAGTGGTCTATGCACGTTGTATATGTAGAGGCTCAAAAGTCTTCCCGTCGGTGTGGTGTGGTATGGTATTAAGGAGAGGGGGAAACTCAGGTATCTCTCTCTCGTCATTTGACCATAGTTTAAAATTACGAGGCCCGTCACCAAAAGCTCTCGAGTAACTGAATTGTGCGACATTAATATTCACTCACTCACACCAATTCGAGCCCTTTCAACCACAACAGACACGCCGTGTAGATTGGTCAGATGCACGTTAAATTTCTGGCAACTCTATGCCCTCCATTGGTGCGGTGTGGTAATTAGGAGAGGAAGATCAGTCGTCGTCCATGGATCAAAATTACGAGGTCCGTTACTAATAGCCCTTGTGTTGTTTAACAGTGAAACATTGTATCTCATTCTAACTCATTCATATAGGCCGCGAGTTCGTGACCATAGCCACTAGTCTGCCGATGCATCAATGTTTTTCTTTTTTCGTTAATGGAATATATTTTTATCCGTTAAATTTCATCAAATTTAATCAATTGCATGAATATTAAAATTTAAATTTTTAAATAAATACATAACAGCTTTGAGATTGGGAAAAAGAACCTAATTACAAAAGTGTTAATCTAAGAAAAATATTCTATTTAAGAATGCGAATCACTACTAATATTGAGTAGAAACCGAAAAAAATATCCTCGCAATACGTTTAGTATTATTTATATAGTTTCTTTTATATTTATGTATCGTGTCTTTACAAAGGAGTTTTTAATCCATAACAATGGGGGAAAATAACTTTTTTTCGTTCGCAAGTAAAGTAATAATAATATAAAAAAAGTAAAATTTAAATAAGATCTTCTTTCGAAAAGTCTATTTCTAATTTAACTGTAGGAAAAAAAGCAACAACGACAACGAAATAACAATCTTGGATTTTTTTTTTTTGTCCTCTAAGAATTATATAGGAGAGCTGTACAGTTTATCGTGATGAATAGTTTAAAAGGTTTTTAATTTCGTTCTCTGCGCTAGTTTCGCCAAATAGTTCTCTTCTACTAATGGATGAAATGGCGAAGATTAAAACTCTGTTTGCAACATTCTAAAATCTTTTTTTTATATACATTCTTAAGATTTAATTAAGATTTTTTTCTTGTAGTTGAAAGGGGTGTTAGGCATATTTTGATATAAATTATTGAAACAATGTTATGATTTAATTAGTTAAAAAGTTTACCTTTTTATGGCGAAAGTGATTAGAATGTGTATCATGATGTTTATATATTAAATTCAAATTAAATAACACTGAATTAAAAAAAAATAGAAGAATTACTTTGATTATTTTATAAATGGAAAAAGCAGTTATTTCCGTTTTTTTATGCTGGCATAAGTTTTATATTAATATTTTATTATTTATTTTAATTAGGAACTTATTAAATCGAATTACATATACAAATATAATGTTGAAGCATTGCCTTAAAATGCAATTTAAGATTTAGAAAGTATTAAATTGCATCAAAAAATAATTTACAAATGTTCTCCTACCAGTTTTCGCACGTTGGGTTTTACGTCGTCTCGTTTTGTCGCCAAAACAGCGCTTATTATGCTGACATTTTTAATTCCATTTTAAAAAAAAAAGAAATCTGGGACACATATTTTTGCTTGTACTGTATAAAATTTTCTTTTGAAGCTTTAGAAACAGAATACCAAAAGTTTTTATGAAAAAATTGACTTCTCCTCTAATGCTTTAGATACAGCATAACAGAGTTTTTTTTATGTTTTTTTTTACTTATCAATTTATTAACTAATCCAATTTAGTTATAATTGAAATATAAGAATGGAAATGAGTAGCTTCATTCGAAAAATAAAGTAAGTTTTTATTTTACGCATCCTGAAAAATACTATTTAACCCCTTAACTGCCGATTAAAAGTTGTGTGAATAGCTCCCCAATACCCCAGTTTTTCACGAAGCACTTGTAAGTGGTGTAATAAGATGAAAGGGAAAGGGGAGAAAAAGCACAAATAAGCTTATTTTTCTCTGATGAATCTTTTGCTATCACTGTAATGGTCACATTGATAGCAGTGTAAAGAAAAGAGTCATATTTCGGAAAGGCGTATATATATATACGTCCACGACACTTAACGCATTGGTAGAGAGAGACGGATTTATACGCTGGTGGCAGTTAAGAGGTTAAGGCTCCCATCTCGGTCATTTTCAGTGATCACGACAGGGGTCAGGAGGCGAATTCGTGGCAAGCGTTGTCGATCGTTTTGAGTTACTTCTACCACTGAAGACCAGTCGTGTAGAAGGTTTGAAGTACTTTTAAACTGGCAAGACTCTTAAGTTCTCATGTTGCCGTAGTGTAGAAGTTTGTAGCTCTGGGTGCCCTATCAGGTGTCGTCCCATGTACTCCAACGTATCTCAAAGCGCACAAGTGTCGTGTAGTTTCAAAATACCTTGTCAATAAATAATCTGTAGTCATTATGTTTAGTAGACAATATATTATGTTAGACTTCCACTACATTCCAGATTTTAAAATTGCTTGTGGATTTGATTCGATTTTTTCAAAAATTAGCTTTGCCTTTTGAAGCTGCTCGAGGGCTATTTGTGACGGACCTTGTACTTCGCACCTCGGTCAAGTCACGTTGATTACTAATGAATTGGCACCCCACTCTCAAATTTAATCGTAAGGCTACATGTATTGATTAAAACAAATAGATATCAAAATAGACGCGCTCTTATTTCTACGAACAATTGACACATGAAGGCTCTTTTGATCTTACTAGGTCGATTTAGGTCAAAGTATATAAACACTGTAAGCCCCAAACCGAGCTAAATGTTTTCAAATCACTAAAAGTTTCCAATCCAGAAATCAGTTCAGAAACTTCCCCAAATTGCATCCAGTTAGTGTCATCGCATTCGATGGGTCCTAAGCTGATCATTTTCCAACATTTCTGCGAATCGCGATTCTTTCTCTATCGTAAGTATCAAAAATTCACCGGGAAAAGGCTAAATGTTTAATTACCAAGCGAAGGTAGAGAATTCGTTAGTAGCAATCTATAATTCCCTTCTACCATCAAGTTCAGCGGGAGGGAATTAATTCCCTTGTCCTAATTATCTGCTCCGATCCGACGCATGAAATGAATCCAACTTGAATTCATTTATCGGATTATTTTTGCGCTACTTTTCAAAGGGGGCTTGGGGTCCTTCAGAAGTGCAGTTCTCATTCATAAGGATGATGGCTGGCAATTCAATAAGATCTTTGCATTTTGATAAAGACTTAGTTCGGTAAGTCTTGGAAGTGATAATTTTCGGGTACGTGATATGCATTTATTGATGTACAAAAAGAGTTCGAAAGTTACTCTGAAGTTTTCATTCGGAGGTACTACTGAAACAAAATGGATCAAGGAAGTTAGTTTTGATTTATGAGTTTAAATTTGACGACAGTTTTGGTTGTTTGTGAAGAGATTTGAGATTTCTGACCATCGAGAGCAAGTTGGAATGAAATATTTGTAAAGCTTCTTCTTTATTGCATTAAAAATAGCGGATTAACTTCTTATTGTGAAAATTTAATAACTTATTAGTGTCGCTATCCAAAGCGACACGAGAGCTTGTAATTTTGAATCGCAATCAAGTGACGAGGACCAGACGAGTGATCACCATAGTTGATATTCCACTCCTTAAACCTCCACACCATGCCAGCGTAAGGAATATGAGCCATGACATGGGGTAACGTTAGTCTAATGCAGCATTTCTCAAACTGTGGGGTGGCCGTGGTAGCCGAGTGGTCAGGGTATCAGATCGCGGCTGGCCTTGTAACGAGTTCGAGCCTAGTACCACTAACGACCCACCGTGTAGGGGCGCGATGAACGTTATATTTGTCGAGAGCTCAAACGTCCTCCCGTTGGTGTGGTAGCTAGAAGAGGGGTTGCCAGCTCATGTCACTTGACCATGGTTCAAAATTACGTGGTCTGTCAACAAAAGCCCTCGTGTAGATCAACAGTGCGATGTTAATATTCACTCACTCAAATTGTGGGGTGCGCCCTCTTATGGGTCCTGATAATACTACCAGGCAAGCTCGATCATGTCGAAAATTTGAAAATAAAAGAATTAAAAAATATATTAATTTACTGAAAAACATGGGGGAAACAAAATACGAAAATTTGGAAATAATAAAAAAAATACGCTTTTATACTGATATAATATACTTATATATAAATGTATCAGTACTACAAAATACATTTGATTATTAATTCATCATTACTAAGTTAATAAGTTTAATAATATTACTATAGTGACCTCATGATCTTCTCATATACAAAATTTAGTACAGTCGGACCGCTATATATATAACAAAGTCATTAAATCCCGGAAAAAAATTCGTTTTATGGAAAATTCGTTATATAGAGGTTCATCTTTTAATATACTTTATTAACCACTTAAAGCAAATTTTAAATTCATAAACACTATATATTAAAAATAGTAACTATTCACACTTTTTTAAAAAATTAATATATGTTTATTTTATATAACTTAACCATCAAAAAATTAAGAAAGAAAGAAAAACTATTAGGAAAAAAGAAAAAAGAATGTCGAAGAATTCAATGTATTTTCAATATTAAGAAAATAATTTTATTCTAAAATTAATGAGAATTTTAAGGACATTTTATAATTTAAAGCATACTAGTAATATTAAACATACATTATTTTATAATTAGGACACGAGACAAATCCACTGAGGGTGAAAGAGGATATCGAAGATGTTTCTAGTGAACTGTGGGCAATGGGGGTTAAAGGTTGCACCTCTTGGATTGGATGAAACATTCAGAACTCTATTGCTCTCGGTGAGTTAGGTTTCAATCAAACCAATTCAAGATTTATGACCCCCATAAAATGTATTAAAGAGAGAATAACTAGAAATTTTTTCAGAAATACTTTAAAAAAAGGGAGAAAAAAATTGAATCACAAAAGAAAAAGTTCGTTATATAGAAAATGCACTTCGCTATTGAGAGGTTATTTTACGAAGAAAATCGTGAAGTGTTCCAGGAAAAAGTTCGCTACATAGAAAAATTCACAATATATAAGTTCAACTGTACTTATCTTGATAATTTGTACAGTTTGTAAAAGTGATAATGCAGTCTTAGTGTCAAAGTACATTATAATTGCTTTCAATACATTATTATTGTATGGAAGGGGGCACCATGAAAATTATGACTGAAAATTGGGTCGCAAACATTGAAGGTTTGAGAAGCAGTGGCCTAATGGTTATGAGCATGAATGTGTGTTTGACGTTGTTATGAGTTCAAGCCTAGTACCCCTGAAGACCGCCTTGTAGAGGAGCTGATGCACATTAAATCAGTTGAGATTAAAAATATTACTGTGCATATGATGGTAGGAAAATGAGGGGATATAGCGCGTTAGATTCAGTTAGAACTCAATGCTCCTTTTGAGGGAGCGCTGAGGAGTTTGCTAATGTAAGGTACTTGTATAAAAAATATCTTACAATCCCTCAAGCGCTTACATTTTTAAGTTCGTACAAGATTTAGGGTCCACAGGTGACCAAATGGTATCTTTACTCCCTTGGCATTATTGTCTTTGGTAAAGATTTAAATCTGGGATGCGCCCTAGCGATTATTTACTTACTTTCTTATCAATCCATTATCCTTTTCTTCCTTTCTGGCACTCAAAAATTTTAGTCTAGATTGGATTCTCAATTTTTATTTAAATTAATAAGTATTCGATGCTTTTTTACGCTTCTGCGAAAATAATAAATCAATCAATTAGCGGTACTTGCGTATTATCTCAACAATGCCAACATTAAAGATAACTTGGAATCTTGGCAACCCCGATTTCACATGTGCCGTATGCGCTGAATTGGCAACCATGTGATTAGTTTCACATAATGTCGCCAATGCGGTTGCGATAGTATGTAAGTACCCAACTAACCAAAAACATGCCATTCTTTTTTATTAAAGGAATTTTATTCGATTTATGGCACCCGACTAGGTTCGAAGACCAATTTTTTCAAAATTGATTTTCAGAAGAATTTTATAGTTTTAAAGAACATGAATAGGCTTAAAGAGTTATAATTATCAAATAAATACCATGCATCACCTCTGTTTTTGAAAAAAAAAATTATTTTTATAAAATTTAAAAAAAATTTTTATTTTAGGAAAAACAGCATATAAAAATTATATTGGACATAATGTAATTTTAATTGCATTGATATATTCATTGATCCACCTGAAGTGTCACAAACCGCAGGTTAAAAAATATTTTCAAAAATAAATATTTAATAAGCATTTGAACATCACGTTAATGATTTTTCGTCAAAATTACTCTATATTCTAAGCTAAAAAGTACTATAAAATGTGATTAAATGTAAGTATCTTAAAACCGGTGGTTTGCTACACTCTCAAGGGCTTATAACATAAGTGTTGCAAATTTCATTGAATTTTATATAATTGTTTTGGAGATATCACAGTTTTCGTGCAAAAATTATCGTGAAAATTTCATTCTTCAAAAAACACATTTAAAAAATATATTTATAGGTTACATAAAGTAAATATTAAGAAAACAACTTAAAATTCTCCAGTTTTGTATGTAATTCCTTCTTCTTCCTCAATTTTTATATTTCTTTTTTTTCGAATGGCCCTAAGTTTTCTTCTGCAGGTTTTTGCTGTTGGCAGTGAGTGACGTTTCGAATCTGCAATGCGCTCATTATCGAAGGTTTTTTGTCCATGTACAGTATAATAACCCGAAACAATACCCATTTCATTTAATATGGAAATTAATCCCTGAAAGCCATTATTAAACTGCACAACAGCAATATAAGAACCTAAACGCAATGTTTGATGCTCAACGAAAACTTCTTTTGGTAATATCTGCCACAAAATTGTATTAAAACTTTCGTTTGGATTTTGAGTTTTGCCGTGTAAACATTTCATTAAAAGATTTCTGTCACACAAATCCACATAAACTGGCTAATGTTAATAATATTTTGTGGCAGTCCTAAGGATTTATCCTGATACACAATATTAGAAGCCTTAGCCCATTGAAATTTGCACCAACTTTCAGCTCCGACAGGGCACTGTCCATGTTTTGGCTGATGTTTTGATGAGCAACAATGGAAGAAGGCAGCAATAACAGCAGACTGCATTTTGTCCAAGTTCCCAATATTGCTTCGAATAGCAATTCCATAGTAATTCTGTAGCTTAATAATTAAACCATCAGTCAATTTACCTTTCCCCCCGAGTCCTTTATTTCTGCTTTTCAATTTTCGAAGCCTTGTTCCAACTCTTTTTTGAATATGCCCTATACATTCTAGCTTCGTAACAGAATCTTTTCCGTAAATGTCCTTCACGGCATCAAAAGCTTTGGAATCTCCATCCCCATAATAGTCAGTGTATCGTAACATTCTATGATCTTCCGACCTCTCACAAATTCGATAAGCCCCAACCGGTTCCATACTGGCTGAAGATCCTTTATGATGATTACACCGCAATTTCACATTTTGTTGCTCCGTCTTTGAATTGCATTTTCTACAAAACTGAGATAAAGTTTCAAAGTCAACAATTTTCCCAGTATCAACAGATATTGCACTAACACAACCATTTAGCGAAGCAAAACCACGAC